>JAJIBD010035216.1:0-5000 GCA_021461705.1 Cryptotis parvus
GGAAGAGGCAGCCACAAGAATAGCTGGGGACAGAGTCCTCTGGGCAGAGTAGAGCAAGTACAAAGGCTTAGAAGGTGGTAGAGGGATTGGCTCTTTCCCAATGGCCTGTGGAGCTGGCTTGCCGCAAGAGTGAGTGGGTGAGACGAGGCCTGGGGAGGAGGCTGTGATGGATGGAGGGACCTTTGTGGGCATGGTGAGGGGCTGTGCTTTTTTTGGGAAGAGACCTGGAAAGCTTCTGCTGAACTCAGTTCCATTGGGGCAGTGCTGGTGCTCAGGGGTGAGGCAGGCAGCCAGGGCAGCACCTTTCCTCACTAACTCAAACACATGCATCAGAGAGTGCCTCCTAGCTCTAGGCTTGTCCTCTTGGTAGCCTTCTGAGTCATGCTTCCGTCTTTTTATTCATGTGTTCAGCAACCAGAGTCTGGTAGATCTCCCTCTTAAAGAGTCTGGGGCAAGATGGAGAGTTCTTTGAGCAATCACCTCAAGGAGACATTTCTTTGGCAGTCAGAAGAAGCTGAGGCTGGAAAGAGTAGTACATTCTGGAATTGTTGAGTTCAGGGATTTCACAGTTCAGAGACTTCCTTTCCTCATTTGGAAAATGGATATGATACTAGAGAAAAAAAAACCAGAGGAAGAGAAGAGGTGTCAGGGGAGGAGTGAGAAACTCCTTGGTGTTTGAAAATTGTGGTGTGCTGGGCAATGGCTTATTCTTCTCTCAGTGGGTTCCCCACTACTGAGAGCATGTGAGACAGATTGAGCCAGTGCTTCCAAGAAGTGCATCTCAGATTCTTTGCTTACTCTAATCATCTACGACAAGAGACACAGATTTTTTGGGCCTGGTGAGATAGTTCTGTGGTTAGATGCCAATGCGTTAATGAGGCCGTCAACACTACATAGTCCCCCTAACCCCACCGGATATAGCTCAGGCACCTTCCAAAGTATTTACATGGTGACTCTGGAAGCCTCTGACACAAAAGGCCAAAGCAGCTCCACTTGGATAACTTGGATCAAGCATTGAACACTCCAGCTTGGTTGGTTGAATACTACTGGGAGTAACTCCTGGACCCCCCCAGTACTTTCTTGAGAGTTCACCTTCCCCCTCAAAAAAATGCAGTCTTGGTTTATTGTAGACCAGTAGAATCAAAACTTTTGAAGGTAGGACTGTGAAATTTATTTTCTACCTCCGCTTTAGAATTTATTTGGAATCAATAAATTCTCACGAAATTATTTATTCATTTTAATTCTCATGAATTAAAAAATGTGAGAATCACAGAAATAGGTAAGAACATTCCCCAAAGATGAGCCTATCTTAGTCATCCAAAGTCTACATTATCTCAGAGTCTTAGTAGCTATTGCAGTCAAAGAACAACTTGAACATATTATGACCGATGACCAAGTCAAAGAACTTGAAATTAGGTTTAAAAATGGGTCAGAGGGGTGAAAATGTCAAGGGATTGGCTGGAACAAGAGCAGAGAGTTTTTTGAGGACCCAGACCAGAAGTGGACTGGAGAGGTGTGTGGGGTCGAGGGCTGGTAGCATTTGGGTAGGGTATGTGTACTGGGCTGGGGTGATTTGGTGATGGGAATAGGAGCTTTCTATGGGTCAAGTTCTGTCACAGGAGATGAATCAGGGTGATGGTGCTAGAGGCACAGTCTGTGCTCTCCTGTCCTGCCCACATCTAAATGGAGCCCTGGGGGCTACGAAAGCAGCTTTCTTTTTGTTCTCCCTCAATCCCTGCCCTCTTGCTTCTGAGTCCCTCACCACCACGTAGGTGGCAATGGATCCACAATGGACATGTTTTTATTAGAGTAATGGTACCACTTTCTGCAGAAAAGAGCAATGCAATTTCGTTAATGAAAGTCATGTGTTGAGACCAGGGTGGATGGGAACTACTGGGGCTGGTTTGGCCCTAGCTCAAAACCTTCCGGGAAAATGCAAGTTTTTCAGGGGCCACACCCAGAAAGTCCCATTTACCTCTGTCAGACCCATCTGCTTTGCATTAGAGAAAATAGCAGTTCTCCCCACTGCCCTTTCATAAATATAAAATGTGTAATAAAATGGTTATTATAAAGTAATCAATGGTGCTTATGTTTTTCTTTTGTGAAGACATTGATGGTAAAGGTACATAGACCCTAGGACCAATCAAAGCATCCATTCTGTAGGAGTGATCAAAGGGCAATTTGCATTTTGATCTTTGGTAGGTCACCAGGCAGGATATGAGGAGTTCTCTCCTTTGCCAGAGAGGCATCTCTGAGAATCTTTACACTGGGAAGGAGAGAAAACAAAATCCAGAAATCTCCCACAGAAAATTGTCTGCTTTGTAGTATGGTGTTGAATGCACTGAGATGGATAAAAGACATAAAACCAACGGGCTTCACATTGTCACTGACTATTCCTCCCTCCCACCACTTATGGATCTTTCCTTGTCTGAGTAATTCAGGGAAACTTTCACAAGTTAAGAAATTAAGGGGCATTAGGAAAAAGTTAAAGCATTTTTAACTGGGAAGTTCATTTGAAATTTTCTTTCCTCTCTTGAAGTGTTCCTTGGAGGGTTATTAGCAATTTAGAATTTGATACAACTGGATAATTTATGAAAGTTAAGAGGGTCCAATCAAAAGATAGACTTCTCAAGCTATATTCACTTTAATAAAAACTACTGATTCAAAGAATAGTATTTGTGTATAAGTTTGAAAATGTTCTCAGAAATAAAAATAAACACCCACATTTCTTTATCTCATTTTTCAGTACCCAGCACAGAACTGATTGCTTGATTTAAGTTAATAAAATGTGTTGGTTGGTCAAGTTAATGCAGCATCAATGTTCAGTCATTAAATTTTTTCTTTTTAGAAAATCTTTATTGAAAGGTATTAGGGTAAGATAGAGAATAAACTAATATAATTAAAATAGATAATATTTTTTTGAAGACCAATTCCATATTGGGACCATTGTAAGTATTTAATTTAACCATTAGCCCCTCAATAATCCAATGAACAGTAGAATCAGGCATGAATGTGAGCCTGTCTATGGCACCGTGATCTTGACCACTGCAATTATAGCTACCCAGTGAGTAGATGAGGATGGTGGCCTGCTCCCCAGTGAGGAATCAGGACTAGGAATGAAGAATATGAGGGCCTCCTACAGGGTGAGGTTCTATGAGAGACTCAGCTGCAGAAGGAGATAAGGGGCAGACACTGAGTCCCAGAATGCTGAGAGATTGCCCGCCTTCCACAAAAGTCAAAGAATGAAGTCCACAGAAATGCAATCACTATTCTTGGTAACAATGAGCCCCATCTCCTGGAATCTATCAGCAAAGGTGAGGGAGATGCCTGAGCATTGAGTTAGAATATAAAAAAAAATATTTGCGATGTGACTCAGAGGCTGTAGCCAGGCTCCTCGGAGAATGTGTTCATTTTCTCAGTGGTGGGGAAACCTCATAAAATGACCAGATAAATCCATAGCATCATTGGGCATCACAAGTGCTGAACTAAAGTTAGTTTCTTCAACGGACTCAATTGTGTTTGCTTTTTCTATGGTTTGTACTTGTCTTGGCTTCCTAAGTTAAGGGTAATTCATCACACATTTTGTAGAGGTTTCAATTAGGTTTTAAAGTTCATTGTGTAGAGAGAATGGCCCATATCCAAAGGGTAAAGCAACAAGTGCTTGGCGTGGATGTGGGGAAAGGGGGACTCTCATACACTGTTGGTGGGAATGTAGGCTTGTACTTGTATTGTTTACCTTTCTGGAAAACACTATGGACATTCCTCCAAAGACTAGAAATTGAACTCCCCTTTGACCCAGCCATACCGCTCCTGGGAATATACCCTGGAAAGCCAAAGCGCACAGCGGAAACACAATCCGCACTTTTTATTTTCATAGCAGCACTGTTCACAATGCCAGAACCTGGAAACAACCAGTATGCCCGAGAACTGATGACTGGATAAAGAAACTGTGGTACATCTACACAATGGAATACTATGCAGCTGTCAGAAAAATGAAGTTATGAAATTTTCCTATAAATGGATGGATATGGAAAGAATCATGTTGAGTGAAGTTAGTCAGAAGGAAAAGAGAGACATAGAATGACTGCATTTATTTGCATGACATAAATATACTAGGTGATCTTACCGAAAGTGGAAATTACCCATGGCGTGTGGGAGTCAGAGGTTGGTTTAGATAGAGAAGGGAACATGTGTGAATAAATGTCTAAAAGGTTCTGATGCTAACATAGAACTGAGCATTAAGGACAGACAAAAAATGCAAATGATGGCTACTAAGTGTAATGCGTAGTGCAACCCACTATGTGTGGGAGGAAGGAGGAGAGAGAGAGAGAGGAGGAGGAGATAAAGAACCTACCATTTAGGCAGGATGTGGGAGGGAGGAGTTGGGGACATGGGTGGTGGCTGAGGGGCACTGGTGGAGGCCAGGGTGCTGGAACACTGTGTGAGCCGGAACCCCCAAGCGTGGACAACTTTGTAATTGTATATCTCACGGTGGTATAATAAAATGTTAAAGAAATAAAGTTCATGGTGTCTTGACTTCATCAATTTATGAATTCAATGTTCAGTCATTGAACTGAATGTAGAGTATCTAATAAGATCACACCCTTGACCTTGCCTTTAGAGAACTCAGGGTATAATGGAAGTAGCAGCAAAGGGCTTTAGAGGCGGTTGGATGGGAAGGAGCCACAGTGACTGCTTGAACAAGATCTTAAGGGAACCACAGAGGGAGAAAACCCTTCTCCTAGAGGTGCTAACCTAGTAAGAGTGTTCCTGAGGTTCTTTCCTTCCCACTCCTCTTGGCTTGCCCTCTAGAGGGCTCCCTTCTGGGGGTGTTAGATAAATACTAATGACTTTAAGAAACATATGTCGCAAATTCCTATCAAATCCCTCTTCATAGCTCAGTTTCCTCCCAAGAGCGCTTTACCAGGTGTCTCCCTGCCTACTGGACCTCTCCATTGGCAATTACAAGCTATTTTCTAACTCAACACGTCACCCACCAA
>JAJIBD010035216.1:10000-14910 GCA_021461705.1 Cryptotis parvus
TTTATAATACCACTGTAAGATATGCAAATAAAAAGAAGTTCATGTTTGGGTTTCAGTCATACAGTGTTCCAGCACCCATCCTTCCAACAGAGCCCACTTCCCACCACCAATGTCCCCTGATTCCCACCCCCCCCCCACATCTGCCTCTATGGCAGGCATTCTGCTCTCTTCTCTTTCTCTCTCTCTCTGTCTCTCTCTCTCCCTTCTCTTACATATTGTGTCTTGCAATACATACATTTAGAGGTTATCATATATATCCTTTTGCCTATATTCAATGCTCAGTTCTAGGTTGGTATTATTATTTCCGACATTATTAGCACATTGTTCCCTTCTCTGTCTTACCTAACCTATGACTCCCACACATTTTCAGTAGATTACATCCACTGAAAAGACCTCCTGATCCATGTTCTTCCTGACGCTGGATATTGATATCATACTTTTTTTTTAAATATCCCACAAATAAACACAGTCATTCTATATCTGTCCTTGTCCTCTGGATAATTTCACTCAGCATGATCCTCTCCATGTCCATCCATTTATAGGCAAATTTCATAACTTCGTTTTTTTCCTGACAGCTGCATAGTATTCCATTGTGTAGATGTACCACAGTTTCTTTTATCCAGTCATCTGTTCCAAGGAACTCAGTTTGTTTCTGGATTTTGGCTATTGTGAACAGTGCTGCTATGAGCATAAAGTGCAGATAGTGTTTTACTGTTTGTTTTTGGCCTCCCAGAGTATATTCCCAGGAGTGGTATTGCTGGGTCAAATGGGAGTTCAATTTCTAGTTTTTTTGAGGAATGTTCATATTGTTTTCCCAAAAAGGTTGAACCAGTTGACATTCCACCAACAATGGATGAGGAGTCTCTTCCTCCCCACACGCACACCAGCACTTGATGTTCTTGTTCTTTTGAATATGCACCAGTCTCTGTGGTGTGAGATGGTATATCGTTGTTGATTTTATTTGCATCTCCCTGATGATTACTGATGATGAACATTTTATATACCTTTTTGGTTACTAGAATTTCTTCTTTTTTGAAAGCTTATGTTCATTTCTTCTCCCCCATTTTTTGATGGGGTTGACTGTTTCTTCTTAAAGTTCTACCAGTGCCTGATATATCCTGAATATTAATCCTTTATCAGATGAGCATTGGGTCAATATTCTTCCCCACTCTGTGAACTATTTTTTGTACCTTGGATGCCCGTTTCTTTTGAGGTGAAGAAGCTTTTTTAGTTTCATAAGTCCCATATGTTTATCTTTGCTTCCAATTGCTTTGTTAGTGGTGTTTCATCTTTGAAGATGTCTTTAGCATCAATGTCATGGAAGATTTTTTTTATATATTTCCTTCGATGTACTTTATGGATTCAGGTCTGATATTGAGATCTTTGATCCATTTTTTTAGCTTTTTTTTTTTTTTTTTTTTTAAAAGTATTTTATTATACCTGGAAATTATCACAAACGTGTGGGAGTCAGGAGGTTAGAGTAAGACAGAAAATGGAACAGGGTGCTAATAATTGTCGGGGTACTAATGATCCATTTTGATCTGACTTTTTTGTGCATGGTGTTAGACAGAGATCTAAGTTCATTTATTTACAAATAGTTGCCCAGTTTTCCTAGCAACACTAGTTGAAGAGGCTTTCCTTACTCCATTTTGTACTTTTTTGCTCCTTTATCAAAGATTAAATGATCATGTATTTGAGGACGGGTATCAGGATACTCAACTCTATTGGTCTACCAGCTGTTTTTACTCCAATACCATGCTGTTTTAATTACTACTGCTTTGTAGTACAGTTTGAAGTTGGGAAATGTGATGCCTCCCACCTTCTTTTTCCCAAGGAGTGCTTTAGCTATGCATGGAGTTTGTTATTCCATATAAATTTCAGAAGTGTTTGATCAATTTTTTGAAGAATGTCATGAGTATCTTTATAGGGACCACATTGAATCTGTATAAAGCTCTAGGTAAAGACATACTCATTTTATTTATTTGTTTTTTAATATTGTATTATACAGTGAGATATACAGTTACAAAGATGTTCATAAGATGTTTATATTTGGGTTTCGGTCATACAGTGTTCCAGCATCCATCCCTCCACCAGTGCCCATTTCCCACCACCAATATCTCCAATTCCCTCCCCTCCCTAGTCTGCCTCCATGGCAGGTTCTTAATTTCTTTCTCTTTCTCTTTCTCTCTTTTTCCTTCCTTTCCACATTGTGGATTACAACACATACATTAAGAGGTTGACATGTGTATCTTTTTGCCTGTATTTAATGCTCAGTTCTAGGTTGGTATCAGCACTTTCGACAATTATTAGCACACTGTTCCATTCTCTGTCTTACCTAGCCTCTAACTCCCACATGTTTGTGATAATTTCCACCTTTGACAGGACCTCCTGTTCCCTGTTTCACCTGACCTTGGATATTGGTATCATAATATGTACAAAGACATACTCATTTAATAAAAATGAAATCACTGTAAAACAATAAGCCAATGAAATCTTTCTCCTCTGCACCAAAATGATATTGAAATAATAAGTTACCTACAGAACTATCCAGGGAGATGCAACTAAGAAAACCACTTGGCTCACCTACCTGAGAGACAATGGCATTCTTTATTTTTAAATAATTTTTTAATTGAATCGCCATACCTAGTTAGGGCATTTTTCATGATTATGTTTCAGTCATATAATGTTCCAACATCAATCCCTTCACCAATTTACAATATTTCCGGTTTCCCTCCCACCCCACACCCCAGTGATACTGGAAAAAAATCTTTGTGATTTTATCCTGTTTTCTTTTCATTTTTAAAAAAGTAGTTTAATGGGGATGGAATGACAACACAGCAAGTAGAGCATTTGCCTAGCACACAGCCCAACTGGATTCGATCCCTGGCAACCCAAATAGTCCTTCAAGTGTTCCAGAAGTGATCCCTGAGTGTAGAGGTAGGGGTATGTCCATAGTACTCTTGAGTGTTGCCCCCAAACAAAAATAAAATAGATAAATTTATAAATAAAATTTTATGGGGCTGGAATGATAATACATTCATTCCAGTAAGTAAGGCATTTACCTTGCATGTGACTGATCTGAGTTCAATCCCAAACTTCCCAGGAATGATCCCTGAACTCAGAACCCCAAGTAAGTAGCTCAGGAGTAAGCCCTGAGTAACAATGGATATCACTGAGAATAAAAAATGTTTTTAAAAATATTTTTTATTAGAGGAATCATGATTTATAGTAATGTTAATGAGAGGATGTTGGGGAGCGCCGCGGGGGTCCCGACAGTGTCAGGACAGAGGTTGTCTTCTACCTCCTAGGGCGCCGGAGAAAGATGAAAACTCACGAGTCGGTGCAGTTCCAAAAATGGCTTTTAATAGTACAAAATCTCTTCCACAGCAATCCAATATAATGAACAAACTCTAGCGCTGGTCTAAACTTAGACCACTACAAAAGAGCCTAAGTCTCCCACCAAAGAGAGAGGATGTCACCCGAGCTGGAGTCCTACCCAGAAGGAGCAAAAGGCCAAAGAGCAAAAGGCCAAAGCCAAAAGCCAAAAGCCGCAGGAGCCAAAAGCTGAAGGCTGAGGGAACCAAAAAGGCAAAGGTGAAGGGGCCTCAAGTCAGCCCCTTATTTACACCAAAAAATCGGGAGGTTGTCATGCCAACAAAGAACCCTAAACAGAGTGTAGTGCCACACCCTATTGCAGGTATAAACAAAGGTTACACCAAGGACTAATCCCGAGATTATCTCTTATGTAAAACACTGGAGAGAGGGGCTGATATAAAGTGATACATCTTAACTTCATGAGCTTCATGTAATCTAGATGGTACCCACAAGGTCCTTATTATTATCTGCACCAGGGTGATTCTGAGTATCTTGTTCTCATGTACTGAAAGGGTCATACTCGCCTGCTTAGAGCAAACTAGTATGATCCTTCCTATAGTCTTCCTTTAGTCTCAGCATAGCCAGGGTGGTAGTCTCCTGGTAAATTCTAACTGTCCCACGCTGGGTGCAGTGGGTATAAAGAGGAGCTGTGCCCAATCTAGAAAACATAGAAGTTTTAGTAGATGTATAAGTCAGAGGTTATTCAATCAAGGTGACTTCTGTAACTGCCACACCCTCTAGCAGTGTTTACATAGAAGAGAGATTTCATAGAATGAACCTTGGCTTAAAATAGAGATTAAGCTGGGAGTGAGCAAAACAACAAAACTCCCAGATTAGCTAAACATGTCCTCCAACAGAGCATTATTATGTTTTTTTTTTTTTTTTTTTTTTTTTTTTAATTTTTTATTATACCACAGTGAAACATACAATTACAAAGGTGATCATAGTTGGTTCTTGGTAATACAGTATACCAGCACCCATCCCTCCACCAGTGCCCCATTTCCACCACCAATGTACCCCCACCCCCTCCTGCCCGCCCCCCATGCTGCCTTAATACCAGGTACCCCAGTTTCCTCTCTTTCTCTCTCTCTGTCTCTCTCTCTCTGTCTCTGCATCTCTCTGCCTCTTATTTTACACATTGTGGCTAGCCCTGCAGGTATTTAGAGTTTATCACTTAAGTCTCTGTGTATATTCAATGGTGAGTCTTAATCTGCCATTACCATTTCCCACATTTAGTAAAACACTGGTATCTATTTATGTCGTATTAATGAATGCAGTCATTCTATACCAGTCCTTTTCCTTCTGACTAATTTCACTCAGCATGATAGTCTCCAAGTCCCTCCATTTGCAGGTAAATTTCATAATGTCATCTTTTCTGACAGCCGCATAGTGTATTCCATAGTGTAGATGAACCACAGTTTCTTTAGCCAGTCCTCTGTTCTCGGGCATTTAGGCTGTTTCCAGATTCTAGCTATAGTGAATAGCGCAGAGATGAATAAAGAAGTACAGATAGTGTTTCTGCTATGTGTTTTAAT
>JAJIBD010035217.1:0-18298 GCA_021461705.1 Cryptotis parvus
GTGGTAGAGGGATTGGCTCTTTCCCCAATGGCCTGTGGAGCTGGCTTGCCGCAAGAGTGAGTGGGTGAGACTGAGGCCTGGGGGGGAGGCTGTGATGGATTGAGGGACCTTTGTGGGCATGGTGAGGGGGCTGTGCTTTTTTGGGAAGAGACCTGGAAAGCTTCTGCTGAACTCAGTTCCATTGGGCAGTGCTGGTGCTCAGGGGTGAGGCAGGCAGTCAGGGCAGCACCTTTCCTCACTAACTCAAACACATGCATCAGAGAGTGCCTCAGCTCTGGGCTTGTCCTCTTGGTAGCCTTCTGAGTCACGCTTCCGTCTTTTTATTCATGTGTTCAGCAACCGAGAGTCTGGTAGATCTCCCTCTTAAAGAGTCTGGGGCAAGATGGAGAGTTCTTTGAGCAATCACCTCAAGGAGACATTTCTTTGGCAGTCAGAGAAGAAGCTGAGGCTGGAAAGAGTAGTATATTCTGGAATTGATGAGTTCAGGGATTTCACAGTTCAGAGACTTCCTTTCCTCATTTGGAAAATGGATATGATACTAGAGAGAGAAAAAAACCAGAGAGGAGAGAGAAGAGGTGTCAGGGGAGGGGAGTGAGAAACTCCTTGGTGTTTGAAAATTGTGGTGTGCTGGGCAATGGCTTGTTCTTCTCTCAGTGGGTTTCCCCACTACTGAGAGAGCATGTGAGGCAGATTGAGCCAGTGCTTCCAAAGTGCATCTCAGATTCTTTGCTTACTCTAATCATCTACGACAAGAGACACAGATTTTTGGGCCTGGTGAGATAGTTCTGTGGTTAGATGCCAATGCATTAATGAGGCCGTCAACACTACGTAGTTCCCTAACCCCACCGGATATAGCTCAGGCACCTTCCAAAGTATTTACATGGTGACTCTGGAAGCCTCTGACACAAAAGGCCAAAGCAGCTCCACTTGGATAACTTGGATCCAAGCATTGAACACTCCAGCTTGGTTGGTTGAATACTACTGGGAGTAACTCCTGGACCCCCCCAGTACTTTCTTGAGAGTTCACCTTCCCCCTCAAAAAATGCAGTCTTGGTTTATTGTAGACCAGTAGAATCAAAACTTTTGAAGGTAGGACTGTGAAATTTATTTTCTACCTCCGCTTTAGAATTTATTTGGAATCAATAAATTCTCATGAAATTTATTTATTCATTTTAATTCTCATGAATTAAAAAATGTGAGAATCACAGAAATAGGTAAGAACATTCCCAAAGATGAGCCTATCTTAGTCATCCAAAGTCTACATTATCTCAGAGTCTTAGTAGCCATTACCCAGTCAAAGAACAACTTGAACATATTATGACCATGACCAAGTCAAGAACTTGAAATTAGGTTTAAAAATGGGTCAGAGGGTGAAAATGTCAAGGGATTGGCTGGAACAAGAGCAGAGAGTTTTGAGGACCCAGACCAGAAGTGGACTGGAGAGGTGTGGGGTCGAGGGGCTGGTAGCATTTGGGTAGGGTATGTGTACTGGGCTGGGTGATTTGGTGATGGGAATAGGAGCTTTCTACGGGTCAAGTTCTGTCACAGGAGATGAATCAGGGGTGATGGTGCTAGAGGCACAGGTCTGTGCTCTCCTGTCCTGCCCACACATCTAAATGGAGCCCTGGGGCTGCGAAAGCAGCTTTCTTTGTTCTCCCTCAATCCCTGCCCTCTTGCTTCTGAGTCCTCACCACCACGTAGGTGGCAATGGATCCACAATGGACATGTTTTTATTAGAGTAATGGTACCACTTTCTGCAGAAAAGAGCAATGCAATTTCGTTAATGAAAGTCATGTGTTGAGACCAGGGTGGATGGGAACTTCTGGGGCTGGTTTGGCCCTAACTCAAAACCTTCCGGGAAAATGCAAGTTTTCAGGGCCACACCCAGAAAGTCCCATTTACCTCTGTCAGACCCATCTGCTTTGCATTAGAGAAAAATAGCAGTTCTCCCCCACTGCCCTTTCATAAATATAAAATGTGTAATAAAATGGTTATTATAAAGTAATCAATGGTGCTTATGTTTTTCTTTGTGAAGACATTGATGGTAAAGGTACATAGACCCCCCTAGGACCAATGCAAAGCATCCATTCTGTAGGAGTGATCAAGGGCAATTTGCATTTTGATCTTTGGTAGGTCATCAGGCAGGATATGAGAGTTCTCTCCTTTGCCAGAGAGGCATCTCTGGGAATCTTTACACTGGGAAGGAGAGAAAACAAAATCCAGAAATCTCCCACAGAAAATTGTCTGCTTTGTAGTATGGTGTTGAATGCACTGAGATGGATAAAAGACATAAAACCAACGGGCTTCACATTGTCCGGACTATTCCTCCCTCCCCACCACTTATGGATCTTTCCTTGTCTGAGTAATTCAGGGAAACTTGCACAAATTAAGAAATTAAGGGCATTAGGAAAAGTTAAAGCATTTTTAACTGGGGAAGTTCATTTGAAATTTTCTTTCCTCTCTTGAAGTGTTCCTTGGAGGTTATTAGCAATTTAGAATTTGATACAACTGGATAATTTATGAAAGTTAAGAGGGTCCAATCAAAAGATAGACTTCTCAAGCTATATTCACTTTAATAAAAACTACTGATTCAAAGAATAGTATTTGTATAATTTGAAAATGTTCTCAGAAATAAAAATAAACACCCACATTTCTTTACCCTCATTTTTCAGTACCCAGCACAGAACTGATTGCTTGATTTAAGTTAATAAATGTGTGTTGGTTGGTCAGTTAATGCAGCATCAATGTTCAGTCATTAAATTTTTCTTTTAGAAAATCTTTATTGAAAGGTATTAGGGTAGATAGAGAATAAACTAATATAATTAAAATAGATAATATTTTTTGAAGACCAATTCCATATTGGGACCATTGTAAGTATTTAATTTAACCATTAGCCCTCAATAATCCAATGAACAGTAGAATCAGGCATGAATGTGACCTGTCTATGGCACCGTGATCTTGACCACTGCAATTATAGCTACCCAGTGAGTAGATGAGGATGGTGGCCTGCTCCCCATTGAGGAGAATCAGGACTAGGAATGAAGAATATGAGGGCCTCCTACAGGGTGAGGTTCTATGAGAGACTCAGCTGCAGAAGGAGATAAGGGGCAGACACTGAAGTCCCAGAATGCTGAGAGATTGCCCGCCTTCCACAAAGTCCAAAGAATGAAGTCCACAGAAATGTAATCACTATTCTAGGTAACAATGAGCCCCATCTCCTGGAATCTATCAGCAAAGGTGAGGGAGATGCCTGAGCATTGAGTTAGAATAAAAAAAAATATTTGCGATGTGACTCAGAGGCTGTAGCCAGGCTCCTCGGAGAATGTGTTCATTTTCTCAGTGGTGGAAACCTCATAAAATGACCAGATAAATCCATGCCATCATTGGGCATCACAAGTGCTGAACTGAAGTTAGTTTCTTCAACACGGACTCAATTGTGTTTTGGCTTTTTCTATGGTTTGTACTTGTCTTGGCTTCCTAAGTTAAGGGTAATTCATCACACATTTTATAGAGGTTTCAATTAGGTTTTAAAGTTCATGGTGTCACAGAGAATGGCCCATATCCAAAAGGGTAAAAGCAACAAGTGCTGGCGTGGATGTGGGGAAAAGGGGACTCTCATACACTGTTGGTGGGAATGTCGACTTGTACAACCTTTCTGGAAAACAATATGGACATTCCTCCAAAGACTAGAAATTGAGCTCCCCTTTGACCCAGCCATACCGCCTCCTGGGAATATACCCTGGAAAGCCAAAACACACAGTGGAAACACAATCCGCACTTTTATTTTCATAGCAGCACTGTTCACAATAGCCAGAACCTGGAAACAACCAGTATGCCCGAGAACTGATGACTGGATAAAGAAACTGTGGTACATCTACACAATGGAATACTATGCAGCTGTCAGAAAAAATGAAGTTATGAAATTTTCCTATAAATGGATGGATATGGAAAGAATCATGTTGAGTGAAATTAGTCAGAAGGAAAGAGAGAGACATAGAATGACTGCATTTATTTGCATGACATAAATATACTAGGTGATCTTACCGAAAGTGGAAATTACCACAAGCGTGTGGGAGTCAGATGTTGGTTTAGATAGAGAAGGGAACATGTGTGAATAAATGTCTAAAGTTCTGATACTAACATAGAACTGAGCATTAAATACAGACAAAAATGCAAATGATGGCTTCTAAGTGTATCGTAGTGCAACCCACAATGTGTGGGAGAAGGAGGAGAGAGAGAGGGAGAGGAGAGGAGATAAAGAACCTGCCATTTAGGCAGGATGTGGGAGGGGGAGGGAATTGGGGACATGGGTGGTGGCTGAGGGGCACTGGTGGAGGGCAGGGTGCTGGAACACTGTGTGACCGAAACCCCCAAGCGTGAACAACGTTGTAATTGTATATCTCACGGTGGTATAATAAAATGTTAAAAGAAATAAAGTTCATGGTGTCTTGACTTCATCAATTTATGAATTCAATGTTCAGTCATTGAACTGAATGTAGGTATCCTAATAAGATCACACCCTTGACCTTGCCTTTAGAGAACTCAGGGTATAATGGAAGTAGCAGCAAAGGGCTTTAAGGCAGTTGGATGGGAAGGAGCCACAGTGACTGCTTGAACAAGATCTTAGGGAACCACAGAGGAGAAACCCTTCTCCTAGAGGTGCTAACCTAGTAAGAGTGTTCCTGAGGTTCTTTCCTTCCCACTCCTCTAGGCTGCCCTCTAGAGCTCCTTCTGGGGGTGTTAGATAAATACTAATGACTTTAAGAAACATATGTGCAGAATTCCTATCAAATCCCTCTTCATAGCTCAGTTTCCTCCCAAGAACGCTTTTACCAGGTGTCTCCCTGCCTTCTGGACCTCTCCATTGGCAATTACAAGCTATTTTCTAACTCAACACGTCACCCACCAAATGTCTTTCTCTCAAGATATTCCCAGTTAGATTAGAGCAACTTGGTTCTCATCACACAGCCCACAAACAACAGTGAGACATTTCAAACTCACCCTGGAAAAACCACTTTTATTTCCCTGTGCAGACAGGAAAAATTGAAAAGTACGACCTTCTATTTCCTTGTGGTGCTCTCTTCCACAGCACTTTATTTGCTGTTTTGATCTTTCTCGAAGGCTCTTACCTCAAAGAGAAACCAATGGGATGGCTTATTTTTTTTATTTCTTACTTCAAGGCTCACCTTTCACTTGTGTCCCTTGACATAAAGACTCATTCTCCGGGACAGAGGTCCTCCTATCCCTCCACATGTATCACTTTTATACTATAATTCTTGTCTCTTTCCACCAGTGCTCAATCTACAGGTCCTATAGTAAAGCTAGAATTACAATTTATGGTCAACATCTGCTTACTGATTGAATAGATATTGCCTCAGTACAAGACCATAGTGTTTTTGTCAAAATTCCTGATGTTTCAGGGTAAACATGATCAAGTTGTGCTTTAAAGGAACACCATACACTGCAAACTATAGAGCCCCAAAGGAGAGTGAGAGATGTATGCCATAGAGGCAGGCTGGGGTGGGGGGACAGGAGGCAAACTGGGGTCATTGGCGGTGGGAAAAGTACACTTGTGAACAGATGGGTGGTGGAACATTATATGACTGAAATCCAATCATGAACAATGTTGTAGTGATGTATCTAATTGTGATTCAATTAAAAAAAGACACTAGTGCTGAAGGTAATTTAAGGAACATTCCCTCTTGGCACTTTTGGTCAAGCAGGCATCGTACTAAGCATGGGATCTCAGTGAGAAAAAGATATATATATATATAATCACTGTGTCACTGTATCACTGTCTTCCCGTTCATCATCGATTTGTTCGAGCAGGCACCAGTAACAACTCCATATGTCCTGTCTCATGCTAGTAGAGCCCAAGGGCATCTGCTTGCTCCAGGAACATAAAGAGCCTCATACCATTCCATCAGGTCATGGAAATGAAGTATATAATTGTTACTGATATCTGGCATATCAAATACAACACAGGTAGCTTGCCAGGCTCTGCCGTGCAGGTGGCATACTCTTGTAGTCACCTCTGATCTCCAGCATCTATTGATGAACCACGCAGCCTTGCGTGGCTGCACGAGCTGGTCTGTGGTAGGCTCTTCTGCTGGGTGGAGCTGTGATGAGAGGGAAGTCCAGATGTGGAAAATGGCTGCCCTCATGGAATGGGGGGTCGTCTGGCTTCTTGTGAGTCTCTGCTGGGGTGGCGGCCCAGGGCTAGAACCTGCTGTCCCTCCCGGTGCCTTGTTAGCCTGCTGTCCCTCCCGGGTGCCTCGTTAGCGGCTGGGCATAGGGAGAGCTGGTAGCAGCTCTGCCCCATGTCTGTGAGTCTCATATATATACATATATAGATATGTATAAAGATATATATGTGTGTACATACATACATACATACATACATACATACATACATATATACCAGTTAGTGCTCAGAGGGACAGGAGGAAGGCAGTAGTGTTGGATGGAGGTACTTTTATCATTAATTATATGGCAGGGAGATTTTTTTTCCTTTATTTTTTAAGTATTTTATTATACCACCGTGAGATATACAAATAAAAAGATATACAATTAAAAAGTTCATATTTGGGTTTTGGTCATACAGTGTTCTAGCACCCGTCCCTCCACCAGTGCCCATCTCCCACCACCAACGTCCCCGGTTCCCTCCCCCTTCACCAGCCCCCTCCATGGCAGGTTCTTTATTTCTTTCCCTCTCTCTCTCTTTCTCTTTTCCTTCCCTTCCAGACTATGGATTACAGAACATACATTAAGAGGTTGGCATGTGTATCCTTTATGGCAGGGAGATTTTTTAAGAAAAAACTTTTAAAAACTGAATCACTGTAAGATATACAGTACATCGTGTTCATGATTGAATTTCAGCTATAGAATGTTCCAACAGTCATGCCTTCACCAGTATATATTTCCCATCACCAATGTCCCCAATTTTCTTCCCACTTCCCACCTGTCTCTGTGGCAAGCACTTTCTCTTCTTCTTCTTCTTCTTCTTCTTCTTCTTCTTCTTCTTCTTCTTCTTCTTCTTCTTCTTCTTCTTCTTCTTCTTCTTCTTCTTCTTCTTCTTCTTCTTCTTCTTCTTCTTCTTCTTCTTCTTCTTCTTCTTCTTCTTCTTCTTCTTCTTCTTCTTCTTCTTCTTTCTTCTTCTTCTTCTTCTTCTTCTTCTTCTTCTTCTTCTTCTTCTTCTTCTTCTTCTTCTTCTTCTTCTTCTCCTCCTTCTTCTGCTTCTGCTTCTTCTTCTTTTCTTCTTCTTCTTCTTCTTCTTCTTCTTCTTCTTCTTCTTCTTCTTCTTCTTCTTCTTCTCCTTCTTCTTCTTTTCTTCTTCTCCTTCTTCTTCTTCTTCTTCTTCTTCTTCTTCTTCTTCTTCTTCTCCTTCTCCTTCTTCTCCTTCTCCTCCTCCTCCTCTTCTTCTTCCTCCTCCTCCTCCTCCTCCTCTCCTCCTCCTCCTCCTCCTCCTTCTCCTTCTCCTTCTCCTTCTCCTTCTTCTTCTTCTTCTTCTTCTTCTTCTTCTTCTTCTTCTTCTTCTTCTTCTTCTTCTTCTTCTTCTTCTTCTTCTTCTTCTCTTCCTCCTCCTCCTCCTCCTCCTTCTCTTCTCTCCTCCTCCTCCGCCTTCTCCTCCTCCTTCTTCTTCCTCTCTCTCTCCCCCTTTGGGCATTGTGGTTTGCTATATAGATGCTGAAAATTATCATGGACACTCCTTTATCTACTTTCAACATTCAGTTCTTGCCCAGAGTGATCATTTTTAACTATTATTGTCTTACTGGTCCCTTCTTTATCCCAACATGGCAGGGGGAGATTTGTACAAGACATAAGGCTATGACGTGGGCAGAGGGGGAACTATGGGTGGGAGGAATGGTGCCCTGCTTCAGCTCTGAGGATCATGAGACACTTAACTAACTGGCTGAGGACTGAGGTTGCTTCCCTTCATCTCTTAGGTGAAAATTTGAGCACCTTCAATAGCAGGGTAAATCTAGGCTTTCAACATCTCAGGGCTGAGAGTGATGCTCAAAACATCTAGCACAGTGGATTTTCTGTTCCTTTTAGTAGCAGAAGCTTCAGCCTCAACCTTACTAGGACACCCACTTTGTAAACCAGATGCTTTAGACTCTTAGACAGATGCAACTCCGTGATCTAGATCAAACCTCTCATTTTTCAGAAACCACCAAAGGCCACAGTTTCTGAGCATCCTTGGGGGGTAGAGCTCAACTAGGCTCCTGACATGGCTTCCAGAGTGTGGTGGGTGTGGGCAGGTAGATGACGGGCCTGTCCGACATTCCAAGGCCTGAGATTAACCATCAGATGCGGGAAGTAATTACATTCTGTCCAGGCGAGATCTGCTCGTCCCGTTCTTCCTCCCTGCAGGCTATGTCAAAACATGCGGGCAGGATCCTGCTTCTTCTCACGTTTTAAAAACATACAGCGGACTTGTGTTTACAGTACTGGGAAGGGCTATGACGTGGGACAGCAGAGAACCGCGCCCCATACTCCCTGGAAGAGCCATCCAGTCTTCACTTCAACTCTTTCTCCCAGACCACAAGCTCTTGACACACTCTCCTCTGGGCTCCAATTCTGAGGGCCACGCCAGGGATGTCTCTGAGCTGGAAGACTTAAGCAATACTCTGTGCAAACACAGAGCACCAACAATATCTGACCCTTGGTGCCAAGCCATGTCTGTCTGGGCCCCTCAGGTGGGAGTTTTGCAATGATATGTGGAGGGGAAGAAGGTTAGGCTTCATGTTTACTGTTCCAGACCCTGATTTTTTCTGCTTCTGTGTCCCTATCAATGGATTTAAGAGCTCTTATCTTGACCTCAGCTTCAGCATGTGAAAAAGGGCTGAAGATAGGTAGCTTTGAGCTCATTTCCCGTTTTTTTAAATTGTAATTTTTATACTTGAATGCATGACTGCATGTTTCTATGTATGCATGGGTGGATATATACTGTAGAGCAATTTCTTTAAAAAAATAGAATTTTATAGGCAAACCCCAAATATAAAGTAGATGCATGCTAAAGCTTTCTGTTTTAGGAAGTAGTAAAGCGAGATCGTGGTCATTCATTCCATTGCTCAGTGCATCCTGATTATATCTCTGTGGGTTCAGAGGGTTCTTAAACATGGTTTGATACCATTTGATGACATGATTTATTTTGTGGCCCTTTCAGGATCAGATATTGTATGACTGCAAATATAGCTCTGAACAATGTCACATTTGAGACTGTAATGATGGTGCATATATTTGAGAGGTTATAGCTATGCACTTTGTTTGACTTTTGAACAAGACATTGCATTAGTTTCTTTAGATTCTGGGGGTAGGGTTTCACATACAGTCTATGCTCATGGATCATTCCTGGCAGTGCTCATGGGACCGTATGCTGTGCTGGGGACAGAGGCAGGATTGGCCACATTCAAGGCAAGCACCTACCCCTGTAATACCTCTCTGGCCAAACATTGCATTGTTTTAAATTAAGACAATATATTTAGAGAATTGTAAAGTGCTCAGTTAAATTGAAGGGAAGGTACAGAGTTTTCCCAGATACACCTGTCCACTGCTGCCTACAGCCTGTCTGTATTTAATTACTTCCCCCATCCCCACCAACTGGAGTGGTTCATTTGCTGTATCTGAGCAACAACATGGACATATCATTAACTCCCAAGGCCAGTACAGTTCGTTCTTGATGCTGTGTTCCTATGAATGTGAACACACATATAATGGCACACCCACCATTGTGGTATCATGCAGCAGAGCTTTACTGCCTTAAACACCCTGTGTTCTGCCTGTTCATGACCCATTTTTCCACACTGTCTTTCTAAATGATTTTTTCCTGATAACATAAGACACACTCATTCTTTTTTTAAATTAACAATTATTTTTATAATACCACTGTAAGATATGCAAATAAAAAGAAGTTCATGAATGGGTTTCAGTCATACAGTGTTCCAGCACCCATCCTTCCAACAGCGCCCACTTCCCACCACCAATGTCCCCTGATTCCCACCCCCTCCCCACATCTGCCTCTATGGCAGGCATTCTGCCTCTTCTCTTTCTCTCTCTCTCTCTCTCTCTCTCTCCCTTCTCTTACATATTGTGTCTTGCAATACATACATTTAGAGGTTATCATATATATCCTTTTGCCTATATTCAATGCTCAGTTCTAGGTTGGTATTATTATTTCCAACATTATTAGCACATTGTTCCCTTCTCTGTCTTACCTAACCTATGACTCCCACACATTTTCAGTAGATTACATCCACTGAAAAGACCTCCTGATCCATGTTCTTCCCTGACGCCTGGATATTGATATCATACTTTTTTTTAAATATCCCACAAATAAACACAGTCATTCTATATCTGTCCTTGTCCCTCTAGATAATTTCACTCAGCATGATCCTCTCCATGTCCATCCATTTATAGGCAAATTTCATAACTTCGTTTTTTTCCTGACAGCTGCATAGTATTCCATTGTGTAGATGTACCACAGTTTCTTTATCCAGTCATCTGTTCCAAGGAACTCAGTTTGTTTTCTAGATTTTGGCTATTGTGAATAGTGCTGCTATGAGCATAAAGTGCAGATAGTGTTTTACTGTTTGTTTTTGGCCTCCCAGGGTATATTCCCAGGAGTGGTATTGCTGGGTCAAATGGGAGTTCAATTTCTAGTTTTTGAGGAATGTTCATATTGTTTTCCAAAAAAGGTTGAACCAGTTGACATTCCCACCAACAATGGATGAGAGTCTCTTCCTCCCCACACACCAGCACTTGATGTTCTTGTTCTTTTGAATATGCACCAGTCTCTGTGGTGTGAGATGGTATATCGTTGTTGATTTTATTTGCATCTCCCCTGATGATTACTGATGATGAACATTTTATATACCTTTTGCTTACTTGAATTTCTTCTTTTTGAAAGCTTATGTTCATTTCTTCCTCCCCATTTTTTGATGGGGTTGACTGTTTTCTTCTTAAAGTTCTACCAGTGCCTGATATATCCTGAATATTAATCCTTTATCAGATGAGCATTGGTGAATATTCTTCCCCACTCTGTGAACTATTTTTGTACCTTGGTGCCCGTTTCTTTTGAGGTGAAGAAGCTTTTTAGTTTCATAAGTCCCATATGTTTATCTTTGCTTCCAATTGCTTTGTTAGTGGTGTTTCATCTTTGAAGATGTCTTTTAGCATCAATGTCATGGAAGATTTTTTTTATATATTTCCTTCGATGTACTTTATGGATTCAAGGTCTGATATTGAGATCTTTGATCCATTTTTAGCTTGATTTTCTTTTTTTAAAAAGTATTTTTATTATACCTGGAAATTATCACAAACGTAGGGGAGTCAGAGGTTAGGTAAGACAGAAAATGGAACAGGGTGCTAATAATTGTCGAGGGTACTAATGATCCATTTTGATCTGACTTTTGTGCATGGTGTTAGACAGAGATCTAAGTTCATTTATTTACAAATAGTTGCCCAGTTTTCCTAGCAACACTAGTTGAAGAGGCTTTCCTTACTCCATTTTGTACTTTTTTGCTCCTTTATCAAAGATTAAATGATCATGTATTTGAGGACGGGTATCCAGGATACTCAACTCTATTGGTCTACCAGCTGTTTTTACTCAATACCATGCTGTTTTTAATTACTACTGCTTTGTAGTACAGTTTGAAGTTGGGAAATGTGATGCCTCCCACCTTCTTTTTTCCCAAGGAGTGCTTTTTAGCTATGCATGGGGTTTGTTATTCCATATAAATTTCAGAAGTGTTTGATCAATTTTTTTGAAGAATGTCATGAGTATCTTTATAGGGACCACATTGAATCTGTATAAAGCTCTAGGTAAAGACATACTCATTTTATTTATTTGTTTTTTAATATTGTATTATACCGTGAGATATACAGTTACAAAGATGTTCATAAGATGTTTATATTTGGGTTTCGGTCATACAGTGTTCCAGCATCCATCCCTCCACCAGTGCCCATTTCCCACCACCAATATCTCCAATTCTCCCCCTCCTAGTCTGCCTCCATGGCAGGTTCTTAATTTCTTTCTCTTTCTCTTTCTCTCTTTTCCTTCCTTTGCACATTGTGGATTACAACACATACATTAAGAGGTTGACATGTGTATCTTTTTGCCTGTATTTAATGCTCAGTTCTAGGCTGGTATCAGCACTTTCGACAATTATTAGCACACTGTTCCATTCTCTGTCTTACCTAGCCTCTAACTCCCACATGTTTGTGATAATTTCCACCTTTGACAGGACCTCCTGTTCCCTGTTTCCCCTGACCTTGGATATTGGTATCATAATATGTACAAAGACATACTCATTTAAAAAAATGAAATCACTGTAAAACAATAAGCCAATGAAATCTTTCTCCTCTGCACAAAATGATATTGAAATAATAAGTTACCTACAGAACTATCCAGGGAGATGCAACTAAGAAAACCACTTGGCTCACCTACCTGAGAGACAATGGCATTCTTTATTTTTAAATAATTTTTTTAATTGAATCGCCATACCTAGTTAGGGCATTTTTTTCATGATTATGTTTCCAGTCATATAATGTTCCAACATCAATCCCTTCACCAATTTACAATATTTCCGGTTTCCCTCCACCCCACACCCCAGTGATACTGGAAAAAATCTTTGTGATTTTATCCTGTTTTCATTTTTAAAAAGTAGTTTAATGGGGGATGGAATGACAACACAGCAAGTAGAGCATTTGCCTAGCACACAGCCCAACTGGATTCGATCCCTGGCAACCCAAATAGTCCTTCAAGTGTTCCAGAAGTGATCCCTGAGTGTAGAGGGTAGGGGTATGTCCATAGTACTCTTGAGTGTTGCCCCCAAACAAAAATAAAATAGATAAATTTATAAATAAAATTTTATGGGGCTGGAATGATAATACATTCATTCCAGTAAGTAAGGCATTTACCTTGCATGTGACTGATCTGAGTTCAATCCCAAACTTCCCAGGAATGATCCCTGAACTCAGAACCCCAAGTAAGTAAGCTCAGGAGTAAGCCCTGAGTAACAATGGATATCACTGAGAATAAAAAAATGTTTTTAAAAATATTTTTTATTAGAGGAATCATGATTTATAGTAATGTTAATGAGAGGGGTGTCCGGGAATGCCCGGGGTCCCCGACAGTGTCAGGACAGAGGTTGTCTTCTACCTCCGAGGACGCCGGGAGAAAGATGAAAACTCACGAGTCTGGTGCAGTTCCAAAAATGGCTTTTTAATAGTACAAAATCTCTTCCACAGCAATCCAATATAATGAACAAACTCTAGCACTGGTCCAAACTTAGACCATACAAAAGAGCCTAAGTCTCCCACCAAAGAGAGAGGATGTCACCTGAGCTGAGTCCTACCCAGAAGGAGCAAAAGGCCAAAGAGCAAAAGGCCAAAGCCAAAAGCCAAAAGCTGCAGGAGCCAAAAGCTGAAGGCTGAGGGAACCAAAAAGGCAAAGGTGAAGGGGCCTCAAGTCAGCCCCCTTATATACACCAAAAAAATCGGGAGGTTGTCATGCCAACAAAGAACCCTAAACAGAGTGTAGTGCCACACCCTATTGCAGGTATAAACAAAGGTTACACCCAAGGACTAATCCCGAGATTATCTCTTATGTAAAACACTGGAGAGAGAGGGGGGCTGATATAAAGTGATACATCTTAACTACATGAGCTTCATGTAATCTAGATGGTACCCACAAGGTCCTTATTATTATCTGCACCAGGGTGATTCTGAGTATCTTGTTCTCATGTACTGAAAGGGTCATACTCGCCTGCTTAGAGCAAACTAGTATGATCCTTCCTATAGTCTTCCTTTAGTCTCAGCATAGCCAGGGTGGTAGTCTCCTGGTAAATTCTAACTGTCCCACGTTGGGTGCAGTGGGTATAAAGAGGAGCTGTGCCCAATCTAGAAAACATAGAAGTCTTAGTAGATGTATAAGTCAGAAGTTATTCAATCAAGGTGACTTCTGTAACTGCCACACCCTCTAGCAGTGTTTACATAGAAAGAGAGATCTCATAGAATGAACCTTGGCTTAAATAAGATTAAGCTGGGAGTGAGCAAAACAACAAAACTCCCAGATTAGCTAAACATGTCCCTCCAACAGAGCATTATTATGTTTTTAACACTTAATCCCTCCATCAGAGTCTCCACTGCCCTTGGGGTCAGAGTGATAGTATAGCAGATAGGGGCATTTACCTTGCATGCAGGGGACCCAGATTCTATCCCCGGCATCCCATATTGTCCCCCTTAGCATCACCATGAATAATTCCTGAGTGCAGAGACAGGGGTAACCCTTGAGCATAAAATGAGGTGAACTAAAAAAAAAAAACTAAACAAAACAAAGAAGTCTCCACTGCCCAACAGCATTGTCTGAGTCCCTCTAAACCACACCTCAGGCTCCTGCCCTTTGATAAACCTAAGAAAACCGGTTCTGAGGTTCTTTGATCTCTGATCACTTGTTACTTTCATGCTATGTCACTTGATATCCCACAGGTCAGAAAGATCATTCTGTATCTGCCTCCTCTTCTGGACTACTTCACTCAGCATCCGAACCCTCCAGTTCCATCCAAATGAAATGATTACATATTTTCTCAGCTGAGTAGTATTCCGTTGTGTGTGTGTGTGTGTGTGTGTGTGTGTGTATCCCTCATTATAGACAAACTGAAGCCCAATGTGTGAAAATGACTTTTCTTAAATTATATAGCAAGTGACTTACACAGGAAACCTGGCCTATTTCCAGGGTTAAGTAGAATAAATTGAAAAATCTCTGAGCGTTAATTTTTCTTTCTTGTAAAATAGTTATAACAAAGCTTATTTCCATTACTCAGGGGAGACAGTGATAGACATGTATTACTTCTGTGAGTACTTTAGAAAGCCATAGTTAATGATCTATCTATAATCAATAAATTATTATAACCCATCCATTCTCTTGCTAGCTATATTTATCCATCTATCATCTATCTGTCATGTACTGTTGGAGGACAGGTTTAGCTATTCTGGGAGTTTTGTTGTTTTGCCCACTCCCAGCTTAATCTATTTAAGTCAAGATTCATTCAAATGAGAACTCTCTTCTATGTAAACACTGCTAGAGGGTGTGGCAGTTGCAGAAGTCACCTTGACTGAATAACTTCTGACTTATACATCTGCTAAGACTTCTATGCTTTCTAGATTGGGCACAGCTCCTCTTTATACCCACTGCACCCAGCGTGGGACAGTTAGAATTTACCAGGAGACTACCACCCTGGCTACGCTGAGACTATAGGAAGACTATGGGAAGGATCATACTAGTTTGCTCTAAGCAGGCAAGTGTGACCCTTTCAGTACACGAGAACAAGATACTCAGAATCACCCTGGTGCAGATAATAATAAGAAGGACCTTGTGGGTACCATCTAGATTACATGAAGCTCATGAAGTTAAGATGTATTACTTTATACCAGCCCCCTCTCTCCAGTGTTTTATGTAAGAGATAATCTTGGTAGAAAAGGATTAGACCTTGGCATAACCTTTGTTTATACCTGCGATAGGGTGTGGCACTCCACTCTGTTTAGAGTTCTTTGTTGACATGACCCTCCCGGTTGGATTACTTTGGTGTATATAAGGAGACTGACTTGAGGCCCCTTCACCTTTGGGCCTTTTAGCTTTAGGCTTTTGGCTCCTGTGGCTTTTGGCTCCTCAGCCTTGCGGCTTTTGGCTTTTGGCTTTTTGCTCTTTGGTCTTTTGCTCCTTCTTCTGGGTAGGACTCAGCTCAGGTGAGATCCTCTCTCTTTGGTGGGAGACTTAGGCTCTTTTGTATGGTCTAAGTTCGGACCAGAGCTAGATTTGTTCGTTATATTGGAGTGCTGTGGAAGAGCTTTTGTACTATTAAAAGCCTTTTTTGGATCTGCACCGGACTCGTGAGTTTTCATCTGTTCTCCCAGCATCTTCGGAGGTAGAAGAGAACTTCTGTCCTGACACTATCGGGGACCCCAGCGGTGTTCCCCGACAATGTACTATCTATTATTTAGTAATTATCCATCCATTATGTCTTAGATATCAATGATCTCCCTACCTATTTTATATCA
This sequence comes from Cryptotis parvus, assembly GCA_021461705.1. Taxonomy (NCBI): domain Eukaryota; kingdom Metazoa; phylum Chordata; class Mammalia; order Eulipotyphla; family Soricidae; genus Cryptotis; species Cryptotis parvus. The sequence continues at coordinate 16,060 of JAJIBD010035217.1, forward strand.
ACCTCTGCATTTACATTTATGTAAAGATAAACTTTGAGATTAATCAGTATGTCTTAATTAATCAATTAGAGAAAGGTTTATATATCCCTCCCCAGGTGAGTATTGGATGTGCCAAAAACTCAGTATTGGATGTGCCAAGGAGAATGACAGTCACGGAGGTTGTGTCCTTGAGTATTTGCTCTTACTGAGAGGGAGCTGGTGGAAAACTGAGAGATATGCACAACAAATGAGCAGGTCAACACTGGAAAATGCGAGCCCCATGGAGTGTGACAGGAGCTGGAGGAACTGTCTCAGTCAGGTGGTCTGGCTGATGCTCTGAGGTAACCTGACACTTGCCTGGACCACCAGCAGGAAGAGGGAGGTTGAAGATGAGACTCTGGAGGGGTGGATATATCCTTGATGGGGCAGGGGTGGGGGTGGCAAAGCCCAATAGGGAGGTTTATATCACTCAGAACCACTGAGCCCAGGACAAGTTGGCCACAAAAGATCAGACTTGCTTTGTTATTTATCCTAGCAATGCTCAAAGCTTACTACTACATCTGTGCTCAGAAATTACTCCTGGTGATGGGGCCATATAGAATGTCGGAGTTGAACTCCAGGTCAGTTGTGTGCAAGGTAGGCACTCTACCTCCTGTGGTGCTATCACTCTAGCCCAAGATTCAACTTCTATTACTAGTCCTGCCACAGTGGAGCTGGGTTAGCTGGAGCTTTCTATCTTTTAGTTCAGCCTTAGTTTCTGATCTTACATAGAGCTTAAGTCCCACCCATGCTGGAGGGTTTGCCATGAAGGGTGTGGCCGAGGCTTTGCTCTCAAATACCCCTGCTTTGAAGCTAAGTGGGACCCCCAAGTCTGTCTCAGACTCTTCTGGGAGTCAGGCCTGAGAGGTCCCACAGACTATCTGCCTTTTGCACACCAGGCAAGCCTGGTGCTGGGCCCCACAGACAACAGACACATGAGAGGGTCTGCTTTTTCTTCTCGTGGACGCGAGCCTTCCAGCCTCTGGACTGAGTGCCAACAATAATTCATCAGGAACGCTTTACAGTTCTGCATCGCAGAGACTGTGAGGAGACAGATCACCCACAGGACAGGCGGCAAGAAGGAAACGTGTTCAGGGCTAGTGACCTCAGGATGATTAATGATTTTTCACGGGGGTGAACTCTGTCCTCGGCCTCCCATGTGCTGTGTGTACACTCCGTCTCTCCCCAGCTTGCGTTTGGGAGGAGGAGTGTGGGACATTTGAAGGGAATTTGGCTGATCATAAAGAAAATGGTGAAATAAGATCCCTGTGCTTATGTGTAGAAATGTCTTTTTGTTATCACATTTATCGTATTTAACATCATATTTATCAAGTTATTTATCATCATATTTATGACCATATTTATATAATACATATAACATATAAATATATATTTATATCACTGTATCACTGTATTCCCGTTCATCATCAATTGGCTCGAGCGGGCACCAGTAACATCTTCATATGTCCTGTCTCATGTTAGTAGAGCCCAAGGGCATCTGCTTGCTCCAGGAACATAAAGAGCCTCAAACCATCCCATCAGGTCATGGGAATGAGGTCTAAAATTGTTAATGGTATTTGGCATATCAAATACGACACGGGTAGCTTGCCAGGCTCTGCTGTGTGGGTGGCATACTCTTGTAGTCATCTCTAAATCCAGCATTTATTGATGAACTGGGCACAGGGAGAGCCAGTAGCAGCTCTGCCCATGTCTGTGAGTCCCTGGATCAGCATACCTGAGCCGGATTTAAAAAAGACTGCTGCAGGGTGGATCTCGATGAGTTGGGCTGTGATAGGCTGGTCTGCTGGGTGGAGTTCTGGTGAGAGGGAAGTCCGGATGTGGAAAATGGAGGCCCTCATGGAGTGGGGTAGCCTGGCTTGTTGTGAGTCTCTGCTGGGGTGGCAGGCCAGGGCTAGAACCAGCCATCCCTTCTGGGTGCCTTGTGAGTGGCTGGGCACAGGGAGAGCCAGTAGCAGCTCTGCCCCCATGTCTGTGAGTATCTGGATCAGCATACCTGAGCCGGATTAAAAGATCCCATATTTATATATGCACATATATATGTTTATATATAAGTATGTATGTAATATATTATTTTATATATACATTTACAAAAGTGCAATGCAGACTCTATATCATGACATTTGTTACAATATGCTGAGTGAGATAGATAGAGATGGATAGATAGATAGAGAGAGATGGACAGACAGACAGACACAGTGAG
>JAJIBD010035218.1:0-28770 GCA_021461705.1 Cryptotis parvus
TGCAACTCAGACCTCCCACTATTATGGGAAGCAGGAAAGGCCCTTAGAAATTAGGTAATTTCTCCCAGCACCTCACCTAGGCCCTATTATATGCTAATGTTTTGAGCCAAGATCTGCCTGGAAATGCCTTTATAGGGTAGAGAAGGGGTTTTCTGAGATGGCATGTCTCTGTACCAAAGACTAATACTAATGCCAGTTAAATATTTCTCCAAGCCTTCACAAGAGTCTCGTCTACTTCACGGTAGTTTTGTATTTTAGTTGCCTTTGAGTTATCAGGGAGCCATGCTTGCTTGCTTGGAGGCAAACAGCATTTCTCTCTGGTCTAATTACTTAGAGATCCAACGTGGCCAGGCAAATATGCTGGTAAGATCTAGCTAGTCCCACGATGATTGCGGTAGCATGAGAATATTTATATCAGCCAGTACAGAATACATGGTCAGATAAACTGCCACACTTAGACTACCCCCATCTAGGAAGTAACCTGCAGGAGGCAACCCAGGGCAGATGCAGAGGCTCTTAGAGGAGTCCTGCAACAGGAACGCAGGTCGGTTGCAAGGGAAACACCCTCCCCGCCGTGCTATCACTCGGGCCCAAGGCAGTTCTGTCTTTTCTGCTTCCATGGCCTGTGCTTTGGTTACTGTTGAAACCACTGAAAGCAGTTGGGCCTTCTTGTAGAGGCAGCTGCCTTCAGACGGGGGCTATGAAGTCTTTCCAGGTTTTTCCCACAAACCCACTTCGTTCTCTTTTCTTTGTGTTTTGTTTTGGTTTATGAGCCACTCTTGGCAGTGCTCAGGGATTGTTCCTGACTTAACTCAGAGGACCATCTGGGGTGCAGGGGCATCACACCTGGGTCGGTTGTGTGCAAGCAAAGTATCTTAACCTGTACTATCTCTCCAGCCCCATGCTGGTTGTTTTCTAGGTCACACCCAGCAATGCTCAGGGTTACTCCTGACAGTGCTCAGGGGACCATATGGGATACCAGGATTGAACCCGAACCATGTAGAAGGCCAGCACCTGTCTGCTGTGCTATCATCACTCTGGCTCCTGCACTCTTTCTGGACCCCACAGATGGCTCCCTGCTCCCCTCAGTGGCCCACACAGGTTTTGGGGCACCTTATTATGGGGACCAAGGAATCCAGGTTGATTCCTGGCCCTGCATGGCCCCCTTGAGCACTGCCAGGACAAAAGCCCAATGTGAAGCCAGGATTAGGCCCTGAACACTGAGAGGTGTGGCCTGACCTAAGCCCCCAAATAAATGGGGGTTAGGTGAGACTGGTGGGGAGCTGGCTCCAGCAAGCCCTTCTGCTTCCACCCATCTGGACAGCAATGGCCAAGAGGGAGGTGCAGGGGTCAGTGACTTTCCCAAGCCAGCTGGCCCCTAGGGAGGAGCTGGCAGGGAAGGGTTTGGAGTTCTGAGGCCCCTCCTCCCAGTAGCCAGCCATATGGTTCCTCCTGAGACTGCCAGGCCCCCCCCCCCCTCTCCTGACCATGGGCCCAGGGACATCTGGGGGAATGCTATTTGCTGGGACAGGCTGCCTCCTAAGGCTGGTGGGAAGCCTGCTGCCCTGTCGCCCAGTGCCCCCACCATGGGTTATGGCCATTCTGCAGTCGGTGAAGTGTCCTGGCAAAGCTGAGTTAGTCTGGGCTCAAAAGGGGAGTGTTCTTAGCCTTACTCAGCAGGAACCACGGTGTGCGCACGCGCATGTGTGCACTTAGGGAGATCTGCTGTGTGTGGGTCTGTGAACTTACCTGTTTTTTCTTCCTTTTTTTTTTTTTTTTTTTTTGGTCACATCTGGCTCAGGGCAGTGCTCATGGTATACTCCTGGCTCTGTGTTCAGGAATCACTTCTGGCGGTGCTCAGGGGACATATGGGGTGCCAGGAATCAAACGGGCTGGTCACCTGCAAGGGGTTTTGGGTCACCGCAGGTTGTGCTCAGAGGTCACTCCTAGCAGTTCCAGGGATCAAACCAGAAGACAGCTCACCGAGCAATTGCCTTACTCTGGACTGGAACTGTTTGAGGGGTATGTCTATGTCTCTGGGCTTCTGGGCGTGTAGCTCAGTTAGGGAACACTGTCTTCCTTCATGCCCAGCCACAGGTCAGGCTCACCCGGCTGAGAGGACTACACAGCGGCCTCAGGTAACAAGGCTCCCCAGGAGACAGGGGCCAGGCTCAGAGGGCTGCTGCCTGTGGTTCCTCTGTGACGGTTCCCAGATGCCCAGGGAGGAGTGTGCCCGTCAGCCCAAGACCTGGGGTGGGGCTGGCCCTGGAAAGGCGTCTGAGAGGATACACCAGAGATGGACCAGTTCACTGTACTCTGACCCTCTGGGCAGGACAGTGTGGAGAGGACTGGAGCCCACACGGATCCAGGGCTGAACAGGAAGAATCCCGCCATCCCTGGTGGTTTGCCAGGCCCTTTGGGTCAGAGCCCTCAGGGCCAGAAGACAGGGGGACAGAGATGGCTCCACCTACCCCCCTGTGGCCACCCTCCCTACCTCCCCAGGTTACCTAGCTTTTACTGAGGCCCTTCTGGCCCTCTCTCATTTCCCAGGGGCAGAAGCAAAGTCATGGTTCAGAAAATAATTTAATTGAGAAACCAAGATTGACTTTCACCAACAATGCAACCAGCACGTGGGGCCGACAGACTGTTCCTGCCCTTAGGAGAGCTCTAGCTTGCCAGAACCCTTGGACTCACCCAGGAGGTGGGCCCCAGCAATGCCAGCTGTGTCCCTCCACCCAGCTAAAGCCACTTAGTCCTCCTGAGAGCCCTGCAGGAGCAGAGGAGGTGGGAGTTTGGGGTCTGGCCCTGACTAGGCAGAATGCAGGCCGGGTCACTGCTGCGCTGCCGCTGGGTGTGGTCTCGCTATCTCCGCACTCGGCAAGAAGGGACAGAGGGGAGGGATGAGGACTCATGACCCCTAGCAGTGCCTGGGGGGGGCTCCTGGTTCAGTGCTCAGGGATCACTCTCCAGTGGTGCTCAGGGGGACCATGCAGTGCTGGGGACGGAAGCCAGGCCTCCTGCATGCAGAACACACCGCCCTGCTCCTGGGGCCGTCTCCCGGCGCCTGTACCCCCTGGCCAGGATGGGAATCAGACACGAGCTGCTCAGCGGTGCCTTGCTCTGACAAAGCACGAAGTCCAGAGTCTTGCTTGCAGCTGTGAGGGGTGAGGAGGGGCACTCCGAGACTCAGATGGTCTGCAGGAAGGTGGTCCCTGAGGGTCCTGGTACAGTCTGCTCCAGTGCAAGGAGGTGGTGGGCCCGGCGAAGGCTCCAAGGAGGCTGGGGCTGGCAATGGAGGGCATAGTACAGGCCCCCATGCCTCCCCAGCACAGACTGGGTGCCCCCGCAAATGGCCAACGTGTCACAGGCCCCCATGGAAGAAAACCTCTCCCAGGCTGGCTCAATCCCAGCAAAGGTGCAGGTCGTGTATCCCAGGGGAGCTGGGAATGGGGATCTGAGGGCACCCCAGGAAGCCTGCGTCTGTCCTGGAGACTCGCGGTCTGCTCAGTCCTGTGGTCACTGCAGGGTACAAGCTACAGGGGGGAGAGGGGAGGAAGCTCCGTGTCGGTGTGGTGGAAGGCACCGGACACACCTCCCCAGCCCTTGGCCCCTCCTGGTGGACTCACAGCTCCGCACGGACTCCGACAGCGGCTCTTTGTCCAGGGCCTCGGCTGCCCAGTGAGACTCCCTCACCTGCGGGACAGTCGGCAGCAGTGACAGGCAACTGTGGGGCCTCTGAGATACAGGCCAGGGCAGGAGGGGCACAGGGGAGCCTCCCCAGCCCACCGGGGCCCCCTTGCTGCCCACCTTGATCTGCTCTTTCAGGTATTCAGCCCGAGCCATGAGGTTCTGGACCTGCCAGGAGAGACAGGCCCATGTGAGCAGCCCTCTCGGGTGCCGCCATCACACTGGGGTTCTGAGTTCCGTCTTGTTTTTGTTTGGAGTCATACCTGGCAGTGCTCAGGGATTACTCCTGGCCCTGGGCTCAGACTGGACTCAGGGGCCATATGGGGTCTGGGGATCAAACCTGGATAGGCTATGTGCAAGGCAAGAACCCTACCCGTTGGACTATCTCTCTGGCATTCTGAGTTCTTGACTTGCTCCCTCCTCCTGGAAGCCTTCCAGCAGATTTCCCGCCAGAGGGCTCCAGACCCTGCCATTCTCCCTGCACCCCGCCCCCAGCCTCAAGCCTGAAAGACGCATGTGGGACACCCCCTCACCGGGCCTCAACTCTGATGCCCAGACTTGGAGATGGCCCAGGGAGCCGCAGAGAACCCAAATGGGAGCAAAGAGAGAGGGAAGAAGGGAAGAGGAAGCCCCACCCTCCCGGCCCTGTGGGCACCTCAGTGTGAAGCAGCTCCCGCCTGCGGCCCGGGGTTCCGCTGCAAAGAGAGGGCAGGAGGTAAGGGCAAAGGAGGTGAGGGCGGGGGGAGGTGAAGGGGTGAGGCGGGGACAGGAATTGGGGCAGGTGGGCAGGGCCGGGCCTCACCCGCCAACAGCAGCAGCAGCTCCCCAGGCTCTGCTGGTACAGGTCCAGGGTATCCTGCTCCCCGCCGGCTTCCTCCTCCTAAAGCCACATGGCCCCGAGTCACTCAGGGTCACTCAGGGCCAGACCTGACCCTCAGAGCCCCCTGTGGGTGCGCACCTTGGCCGTAGCAGCTGCAGCCACATCCAGGGCAGCGAGCATACGTGGCTTGTCCCGGGCCATCTCTGGAACGAGGGGCAGCGACTCAGGTGCAGGGACCAATCTGTGTCCCGGGAGACCCCTAAGCTGCCTCTCCCTTAGGCTGGAGTTCTAGGGGTCTTACCGGAGCAGGTCACGTGCAGAGGCTCCCTGCTTCAGCAGGGCCTGGTTGGACGAGGAGACGAGGGCCTTGAGCTCCTCTCCGCGCGAGAGGACGTACTGTCCCACCTGCAGGGGGCGGTGCTGAGAGGGGGCTGTAGGCTGGGGACCCCTTCCCAGGACAGAGCTGTGGAGGCTGCACAGGTCCAGGGGCCCGCCCACCCATTCACCTTGCCTTGATGGCCTCCTTCCGCTGGGCATCCACCTCATCTGCAGAAAGGGGGGCTCGGGTGAGGTGCCCTGGCTCCTGGCACGGCCCCCTGTCCCACACCAGCATGTCTCTGGGAACCCACCCCATGCCTGGGCACTCACAGTGCAGTGCGGGCACGAAGAAGTCCAGCGCCTGGCAATACAGGGACAGTGCGGCTGCCGCGCCGCCCTCCTGGTCCTTTTCCACTGCCTGCACCACCAGGGCCGTCTGCGGACAGGCAGGCCTGGAGTCGCACCCACCCCTGTGCCAAGCGACAGGGGTGACAGACCCACCGGAGGCCCGGCTGCACCCACCACCTGCCCTCGGGCCGCTCACTGCCTGGGCCAGGCTCTTGGCGCTGGGCATGTGCTGTAGGTCCACCCAGGGGTGAGCAAAGAAGTCCTGGAAGGAGATACGGCGGGCGGGGTCTGCGTCCAAGAGCCGCTGCAGCAGGTCGGGCAGTCTCGGGAAAGCAGGGGGCGCAGGGGGTCTGCGGGAGGGGAAGGGAGACCCAAGTCACTTGGTTCCAGTCCCTCAAGCCCCAGTCCAGGGGCTGTTCCCAGGACTAACTGGCCCAGTGGAGAAACCGAGGCCTAGAGGGACAGTGAGGGGTCAGGGGATGCTCTCGTGAGCTGTCCCCGAGCCCCATCCTCTCCCTGGACTGCGCTCCGGGAGGTGGGCCTTGTTCTTCGGACTGGCTCTCCTTGGGGGCTGGAACGAGCCATGTGCATTCCTAACTCAGGGATGTCGCTGACCCCCAGGGGCGCCGGTCCACGCACCTCAATTACCCGGTTACTCCGGATCTTCTCTTCCAGCTCCGAGAACGACCTGGAGGCAAGGGGGCTGTCCGAAGAGTGCTTCTGTGGAAGGGAGCAGAGGGCGGGCTGCGAGGGGCCGGGCCAAGCCCAGCATGGCCCATTGCCCAGGAGGGGACTGACCTCCCTCAGAGCAGGGGCTGCGTCCTCACCATACAGGATGACCCCCCACAGACCAGAGGTCCACGCGGGCGTCGTACTGCCGCTGGCACACCATCTCGGGGGCCATGTAGAGTGGGGAGCCCCCGGAGCACATGCTTCTCAGCCCGGGGGCACATGTGCTGAGCGGAGCCGAAATCTGCGGGCAGAGGCCAGGCCGCAGGGGCTCTCACACACCATCCCACCACGCTCCCCTCCTCAGGCCGCAGGGGCTTTCAGCACCCCGTCCCACGGCGCCCCCTCCTCAGCAGCCTAGAGCGCCTCCCAAAGTCCTGATTCCTCTGACCACATTCCCGACAGACAAAGGGCCCCCAAGGCTGGAATACACACTCTTAGCCTCCAGCCCCAAGTCCACTCTTGTCTGCATCTTTTTCTTTTTGGGTCACATCCGGAGATGCTCAGGGGTTACTCCTGGCTCTACACTCCTGGCGGTGCTCAGGGGATCGTATGGGATGTTGGGGATCAAACCAGGGTCAGCCGCGTGCAAGGCACGTGCCCTACCGCTGTGCTATCGCTCCGGCCCCATTGTCCACATCTATGACGGGCACAGTGGTTCCCTTCTCACTCACACACACCACACCAACACCAGGGCCAATCTGGTGCCCGATCCTGATCAGTTACTCAGACCCTTAACCTGAGCCTGGCCAGAGCCTTCAGGAGAACCATGGCAACAGAGGGCCACCAGCGCCCCATGGCAACAGACGGCCTCCAGCGCCCCCACCTCGCATCCCTGGACCTGCAGATTCACACCTGCGAGTTTGAGGTGTGGCCTCTCCAAGGAACTGAGCAGGATGTTCTGTGGCTTCAGGTCCAGGTGAGAGATGTTCCGCTCGTGCAGAAACTGCAGGGCACTAGCTGCCGGGAGGACCCGCAGAGAGGGCTCAGGGAGGCCCAGCACCCCGGCCCCCGCCTCCACCCCAGCATTCATCTGCCTCTTCCCGCTGCGCAGCCTTGGGTCCAGTCCCCGGAGCACTGAAGGTCTCAAAAGCGAGTACAGGCTCCTGTCACTCACAGGGATTTGCTCCCACAACCCCTGCTGAGCGCCCTCTGCCCTTTCTGGGCCCCCTGGTCAGCATCCTCTCTTCTGGAGGCCTCTCCGGATGCCCCAGCCCTTTATTCTCTTGTTCTTTTTCTTGGCAAAGTCCAACCCATGGGCACGGGTACTGATGAGGACAGTGTGGGGGAGCGGTGCTTTGCCATCCTCAGTCTTTTTCTTTCTTTCTTTTTTGGGTCACACCCGGCAATGCTCAGGGGTTACTCCTGGCTCTTTGCTCAGGAACTACTCCTGGCAGTGCTTGGGGGACCATATGGGATGCCAGGGATCGAACCTGGGTCGGTCGTGTGCAAGGCAAACACCCTACCCGCTGGGCTATTGATCCGGCCCCATCCCTCAGTCTTTACACCTGGTGCAGATGCCCGCAATGACGGGGTGGAGGTGGTGGCAGGTTCTAGGAACACCAGGGCTGGCAGTGTGTGGGGAGGCTGGAGAGGGGCACTGAGGGCTGGCCGGGGGCAGGCCGGCCGGAGGAGGGCAGCCAGGGCCAGAAAGGGGCAGGCCAGTCGGAGAGGGGCAGGGAGGGCCGGAAGGGGGCAGGCCAGCCGGAGGGGCTCTTTACCCAGCTGCTGCATGAACACGCGAGCCACCTTCTCCGGCAGGATCCGGCGGGTGTGGATGAAGCGCCGACAAGTCACCCCGGCACAGAACTCCATGATGAGGTAGATGTTGTCGCTGTCCCACTGGCGGAGACGGGGAGCTTTGGCTGAGCGCCCCTGCTCCTGCCCCCCTCCGGGGCCCGGCCCCAGCTCCCCTGCCCAGCTCTCCACCTGGAAGTCTTTCAGATGCACGATGTGCGGGTGCTGGATGCCCTTGAGAATCTCAATCTCCGTCAGGAGGTTTTCCACCGACGCCTTGTTCAGACTCTTCTTGGCCACACACTTGATGGCTACCACCTCTCGAGTGTCCTTCTGCAGGGAAGTTTTTTTTTGCTGTTGGGCGTCCCACAAGCAAAGTCCTGCTCTGACCCATTAAGCCTCTGGTCCCGTGGGGCCAGATCTGAATTTCCCCTCTAAGGAGCTAGGGGAAAAGGGCTCCAGGTACTTTTCCCCTTCCCTGAATTTATCCATGACATCAGCTTCACCACCTCCCCTTTCCCAGACCAGCGAGGTCAGTGTGGTTCGGGAATCGCACCGCTCCATGCAACCTTGGGGTTCTCCAGCCCTCCAGGACCCAGTGCCCTGCATTCTGTAGTGCCCTGGCTTTCTGGAACCCAGTCCCCCATGCCTCCCAGCCCTCCAGGTACACGCCCAGTTTTTTGTTGTTGCTTTGTGGTTGCTTCCCACACCCGGGTACGCTGCGGGGAGAGGGGGGCTTCCCGGCTCTGCATGCATGAGTCAGTCCTGGTGCTCAGGGGGACCATATGGAATGCCAGGGATCGAACCCGGGTCGGCCGCGTGCACGGTAAGTGCCCTCCCCAGCTGCACAATTGCTCCGGCCCCGCGCCCAGTTTTGATGTAGTTGTCTGAGCACTGACAGCGGGGCAAAGTCTCCACCGACCGCTCCGGACAAAACCGGGGTGCGCGGTCGGTTTGTTTTTAGGACCTGAGAGTGGCGGCGGGCGCCCACGCCCTCCCGAGTCCAGAGTGGGCCGTGCGGGCCGCGTTCACCCCCAACTGCATGCTCACGGGCTCAGACGTCCTCCGGTCCGCTTGACTCGGGTGCAGCGGGCACGGGGACAGGACCCGCTCGCACTCACCTTGGCGTAGGCCTTGTACACCGTGGCATAGGTGCCGCTGCCCAGGCGCTCGGTGAGAATGAAGCCGTCCACCCGCGGCGGCCCCCAGCCCCCTGTGCCGCCATCCCGGCCAGCCCAGCGCTTCCTGCTTCCCGGCCCCGGTTCCGGCCCAGAGCGCGGCGGGCGCGGGCTCCACAGCGCCCCCAGCGCCGCCCGCCGGCACTGCAGCGCCTCCCGCCCGCCAGGTGCTCCAGGGGCTGCCGCGGGGCTCCGCCCACACCAGGACCCGGGCTCCCCCAGTGCGCTGAGCGGAAGTGGGCGGAGTCGAGCAGAAGAGGTCTCCTCCGGGGAACGACCCCTTAGAGAATCATCCCACGCAGGCTAGGGGTGGGGATGAGGGGCCAAGGACTGAGCAGCCCAGCTGAGCCCGTGGGGGCGGGGGCGCCGATGCGGGTCCCCCATCCCCTCATCACCAGCTGCTGATAGTGGTACCAGGTCCATAAAAAGACTTTGAACCTGTGCCGGCCCGGGTTCGATCCCCAGCATCCCATATGGTCCCCGAGCACCGCCAGGAGTGATTCCTGAGTGCAGAGCCAGGAGAAACCCCCTGAGCATCGCCGGGTGTGACCCAAAAAGCAAAAAAAAAAGACTTTGGAGAAGGCGAGATTCTACAGGAGTAAAGGGGTTAGGGGCTTGGTGGCCGATGAACTCCCCTACTCCCCCCGCATTTGGTCCCCCTAGCTCTGCCAGGAGCGAGCCAGGAAAAAGTACTGACACCACCGGACGTGACCCAACACAACCACCACCAAAGAAAAGCATGTCTGGAAGCAGCCAGGTGTCCTCGGGTGCTCACCCCAGGTTAAGGCCGAGTCACTGTGCACGTGTCAGATACAGCATCTTCAGCAAACCAACAATGGCTGCCCCCTTGCTGCTCCCCAGTCCACCCCCCCCATGGGCCACCCCTGTTCTTCCTAGTAGACCAGACTTTGGACAAGTGTGTCTAAAATGTCTTTATTTAAGCACAAATATTGAGACATAACATATACATTTGTACATGGAGAACACCAGAAAGGACTTATAAAACTTTGGTCTCTGCCATTCGCGTCACTGGCTCAGGGCGGGCGGACCAGCATCCTGGGGCGGGGGGGTCTGGGGGCCTGGAGCTGAAGGGAGGAGGCTCGCCAGCTTTTTGAGACGTCTCCTTGGTTCTTGGAAGACCTGGTTTGAGAACCGAGGACACGTGGCCGCAAACAGCCTCCAGGGGAACTCTAGGTCAGTCGGCCAGCAGGGCCTAGAGGCCAGCGTGGAGCCCTGGGAAACGTGGGGGCCCATCAGCCCCAGCTGAAGTACTTCTGGACTGATTCCCCTGTGCTCCCGACGCATCATACAAGCTAAGTAATGGGAGGAAGGGGGTACACCCCAGGACATGAGGAAACGGGCCAAACCACCCACCCCAGGCCAGACCCCACCTTCCAAGAAGGCTGTGAAAGGCTGTGTGAGAGCAGAAACAGACAACGATCTGCCTACGCTCCCTTCCCCAAATCGCACATTCAGTAAGTCTAAGGAGGGGGCTGAGGGAGGGCCCAGCAGGCACAGGCCCTGCTCAGTGGGGCTGGGGGGTGGGGACTCCAATTCTGTGTGTTAGAAACACAGGCAGGGAAGTGCTTGGGGGCCAGCACGAGCCTGGAGACCAAAGAGAGAGAGAGAGACAGAGCTTGCCGCAGGCCCAGGACAGCTTACTCCTAAAGGAATACCCTTCCCACACATCCTGGGCAGGAAGTAGGGCCACCTCTGATGCCATAGGCTGGGTCTGTGCAGTCAAATATAAGCCATGCCAGGCCAGCTGGGCAAGGAGCACAGTCCCAAGACCTGGACGAAAAGAAAACTCCAATAGCTCAAAGGGCCTGGGGCACATATACAGGAAGGCTGGTTTGGACCCTCAGTACTGCATGGTCCCCGAGCACCACTGGGAGTAGCCCCTGAGCACCACTGCCAGGTGTGTTCCCAAATCAACAAATTAAAACACCAGCTAGGAGGGCCCAGGTGAGCCAGGGATCTGCGTGTGTACGAGAGTGTTTGTGTGTGTGTTCCCAAATCAACAAATTAAAACACCAGCTAGGTGGGCCCAGGTGAGTCAGGGATCTGCGTGTGTACGAAAGTGTTTGTGTGTGTGTATTGGGGGGAGCTTAACCCCACTGCTTCCGAGAGATAAAAGGACCCTACCCTACTGACCAGAGGAGGAAAGACAGCTTTGTGTGTGTGTTTTTCTTTTCTCTTGTGGAAAACAAGTCCCTGTCCCTCCCTCCCCTTCCCTTGGGCGGAAGGAGAGGTGGCTGCTGAGGGAAGGGAGCAAGGACCACAGCCAGATCCGCCTGGGATCTGTGCTGGGCTGAACCCCTGCTTAAGGCACCCACGCAAAGTGCAGCTCAGAAGGCAGGTGAGAGGAGGCTGGGTGGAGGCGGGATCCTGAGGCCTAATTCCCCTGGAAGGCGCCTCGAGCGGCCGACGAGGCGGTGTTGCGGAAGGTCCGGCTGCTGAAGATGCCCTGGGAAAACTCCTCCTGCGCCTGCTGGAAGCTGGCTCCGGTCCTTCGGTACAGGGAGTGCACCTGTGGGGACAGGCCGCGTGAGAGGAGCCCCCCAGAAGGCACCTCACTCTACCTCACCGCCCACCCAGGCACGGGGGAAAGTCACAGGGCTTTGGGGGCCCGGGAGCCGGGCAGGAGTCGCCTTGGCTCCTGCTGTCCTGCCCAGCCGCCGCTTACCCGCTTCAGGAGGAAGAGCGAGAGGACGGCGCAGAGGGGTGAAGAAGCCGGCCACCACCATCATGATGATGGACACAGCCAGGTCATGCTGCATGATGGACAGGGCTGCGATCCAACCACTGCAGGGACAGGGAAGAAGACCGAGTGGGTGCGGCCCCTGGGAGGGGCTCTTCTCCCACCTCCCGTGAGGCCAGGGCAGCAGGGGCTGAGTGCCCTACTCGGCTTGCAGGAACCCAGGTCTGCTCCATTTCGGGGTGCAGGCATATGGGGCTGGCCGGCAGGCCCCGGCTCCCACACGGATCCCTGCGCAGCACAGGTATATCACTGCCTGGTTTCGAACCACTTGGGCCATTCTGCAGTCACAGCACAGAGTTTGGGGTGCATCACTGCTCTTCTCTTTTGGAGCTCTCTCTCTCTTTCCCTAAATTAACTATTTTACTTTAAAAACATAAACGGAAGCCAGAGAGACTATATAGCTGTTAAGGTGTTTGCTGTGCAGGAGGCCAGCCAGGTTTGATCCCTGGCTTTGGAGAAGGTCCCGATTCCCCCAGGGGTAACCCCTGAGCACAGAAACAGGAGTAGGGGCCGGAGGCGATAGCACAGTGGGTAGGGCATTTGCCTTGTACACAGCCGACCGGGTTCGATCCCGGCATCCCATACGGTCCCCTGAGCACTGCCAGGAGTGATTCCTGAGTGAAGAGCCAGGAGAAACCCCTGAGCATCGCCAGGTGTGACCCAAAAAAGAAAAATAAAAAAAAAAAAAGAAGCAGGAGTAAAACTCAGAGCACTGCCAGGTGCAGTGCAAAACCAAGTGACACAAAACCAACGGGGACCAGAGACACAGTATAGGGTTAAAGTTCTCGCCTTACATGCCGTCAACCCTGGTTTGATTCCTGGTTCCCCAAGCACCAGAAATAGCCCCGGGGCGGAGCGATAGTCCAGCAGGTAGGGCGTTTGCCTTGTATGCGGCAGGACCCAGGTTTGATTCCAGCATCCCATATGGTCCCCTGAGCACCTCCAGAAGTAATTCCTGATTGCAGAGCCAGGAGTAACCCCTGAGCATTGCCACGTGTGAGGAAGGAAGGAAGGAAGGAAGGAAGGAAGGGAGGGGAGGGAGGAAGGAAGGAAGGGAGGGAGGAAGGAAGGAAGGAAGGAAGGAAGGAAGGAAGGAAGGAAGGAAGGAAGGAAGGAAGGAAGGAAGGAAGGAAGGGAGGGGAGGGAGGGAGGGAGGGGGGGAGGGAGGAAGGGAGGGAGGGAGGGGGGGGAGGGAGGGAGGGAGGGAGGGAGGGAGGGAGGGAGGGAAGGAAGGAGGGAGGAGGGAGGGAGGGAGGGAAACGTGGGGAATTAATATTTATATATATATTTAAAAAAAACACCTTGATTTACAAAGTGTAAGCCATAATTTACCACATGGCAGAGACTGGCAAGCTTCCCATGTCATATTTGATATGCAAAAAAAAAGTAACAATTATAGGACTCATTCCCATGGAGCGATAGTCCAGCAGGTAGGGCATTTGCCTTGTACGCTGCAGGACCCAGGTTTGATTCCAGCATCCCATATGGTCCCCTGAGCACCTCCAGAAGTAATTCCTGATTGCAGAGCCAGGAGTAACCCCTGAGCATTGCCACGTGTGAGGAAGGAAGGAAGGAAGGAAGGAAGGGAGGGAGGGAGGGAGGGAGGGAGGAAGGAAATATCACACTAAATGGAAGAAGCCAGACACAAAAAGGCCAAAGTTGTACCGACCCTACTTTTAGGAAACACTAGAATAGCTAAATCAGTCACAGGAAGCGGTCAGCTGCTGGGGAAGCTGCTGAAGGGGCTTCCCCTTGGCAGTGAGGGACTGTCCTGTGGGCCAGAGCGCTCAGGGCTAGTGCAAGGCTTGCATGCAGGATCCCTGTTCTCTCCCACCACCATCAGCCAGCAATCCCTGAGCACTGCGCTGGGAGTAGACCCTGAGCACTGCCTAGCATCCCCTCAAACCATAAGCAAAGGCGGACCTGGTCACAATCACGGTCACTGCCAAACACTAAGAATGTGCTGAACTGAATTGTGTGAATGGTAGATACAAAGCTAAACTGTCCACGTGAAAAGGGTTAAGATGTTTTAATTTTTTTTTTCTTTTTTTGGGTCACACCCGGCATTGCTCAGGGGTTTCTCCAGGCTCTGCACTCAGGAATTACTCCTGGCGGTACTCGGGGGACCATATGGGATGCCGGGGATCGAATTCAGGCCGGCCGTGTGCAAGGCAAACGCCCTACCCGCTGGACTATCGCTCCGGCCCCTTTAATTTTTTTTTTAGGTTATACCGGTGATGCTGGGGGTTACTCCTGGTTCTGCTCTCAGGAATTAGTTATAGCAGTGCTCAGGGAACTATATGGGGTGCTGGGGATTGAACCCAGGTCAGCTGTGTGCAAGGCACATGTCCCCCCACTGTACTGTCGATCCGAATCCATAATGGTCTTTTTGTTGTTGTTGTTTTTGGTCACACCCTGCAGTGTTCAGGGATTACTTCTAACTGTGTGCCAGAGATCACCTCTGGCGGATTCAAGGGACCATACTAGGTGCCAGGGACTGAACTCAAGTTGGCCATGTGTAAGGCATATACCTTAGAAGCTGGGGACCGGAGGCGAAAACCCAGCGGGTAGGGCGTTTGCCTTGCACGCGGCGCCGGCCTGGATTCGATCCCCGGCATCCCATATGGTCCCCTGAGCACTGCCAGGAGTAATTCCTGAGTGCAGAGCCAGGAGTAGCCCCTGAGCATTGCCGGGTGTGACCCAAAAAGCAAAAAAAAAAATAAAATAATATAAAAAAAAGCTGTACTATCACTCTGGTTCTGAAGTGTTAAAGACAATAAACGTTACGGTGTGTGTATTTGATAAGCAATAACAAAAAGGAGGTATTATTCTCTCCTCCACTTGGTGTTAGGAGGTTGCAGAGCTCTGCTAGGTGAACTGAGGGGACAAAGCCAGGACTAGAACTGAAGCCTGGGGCCTCATTCTCGATGGCACGGGGCAGGACGACCTGCATGTAGCCAGCCCCGGTCAGCTCCTCAGTACCCCAGAGGGTCCCCACCACGAGTAATCTCTCACTGCAGTACCAGGAACAGGCCCTGAGCAAGGCTACATGTAGCCAAAAAATGAAAGAAAATAAAAAAGCAAACGCTGTAGTACTCCCTGTGCGGGGCCCATCATCACAGCCTTTCCCCAGGACCTCTCTTCGGACACTGAGAAGTGAAAGATCAAAAGAAAGAGAAAAACCCGCCAGGAAGAGCAAGGTGAGGGACCAGAGTGACCGTACAGTGGTCTGCCTTGGACACAGCTGACCGGGATCCATCCCTACACCCAGATGGTCTCCTGAGCCCGGCCAAGAGTGAGTCCTGAAAACCCCGGGGTGTGGTGCAAAACCAAAGCAGAAGAGAGAGAGAGCAAGGTGAGGAGGAAGAGAGCTGGGGTGGGGTGGGGGGCACTGTGCACTGGTTTGCCAGTGGCTGCTCCCCCGTCACTCTGGACGTGCCCGCTCTAGTGCAGGGGCGGGATCAAAACGGGTGGCCCAGGGGCCGAAATGATAGTACACTGGGGAGGGCCTTTGCCTTGCACACAGCTGACCCGGGTTCAATCCCCGGCATCCCATATAGTCCCCGAGCATCGCCAGGAGTAATTCCTGAGTGCAGAGCCAGGACTCCTGAGCACCGCCAGGTGTGACACAAAAAAGCCAAAATAAATAAATAATTTTTTTAAAAAATGGCTCTGCCAAGCAGGGCAGTGTGATCTTTTCTGAGACAGTCCCTGGGAACGGGGGCAGAGAGGTGAGGACTGCAGAACCCACCCAGGAAAGGCAAGCCAGGGACACGCTCGAGAGTTGGTCCAGGAGCAGTATCAGGGCTCCTTCCTGAAGTGACAGCACCTCAGAAGAAGGGACAGCTCAGGAGGGTCTGCACAGGCCAAGGCAGCCCCCAGAAGCAGCCCAGGAGCACCCGCCTCTAGCAGGGTGTGAGGCGCAGTCTAGCACAGAACAGCAGAGGGCTGAGGTCACATTTACCCATGGAGCAGCAAGGGCTGAGGTCACATTTACCCATGGAGCAGCAAGGGCTGAGGTCACATTTACCCATGGAGCAGCAAGGGCTGAGGTCACATTTACCCATGGAGCAGCAAGGGCTGAGGTCACATTTACCCATGGAGCAGCAAGGGCTGAGGTCACATTTACCCATGGAGCAGCAAGGGCTGAAGTCACATTTACCCATGGAGCAGCAAGGGCTGAGGTCACATTTACCCATGGAGCAGCAAGGGCTGAGGTCACATTTACCCATGGAGCAGCAGAGGGCTGAGGTCACATTTACCCATGGAGCAGCAGAGGGCTGAGGTCACATTTACCCATGGAGCAGCAAGGGCTGAGGTCACATTTACCCATGGAGCAGCAAGGGCTGAGGTCACATTTACCCACGGAGCAGCAAGGGCTGAGGTCACATTTACCCATGGAGCAGCAAGGGCTGAGGTCACATTTACCCATGGAGCAGCAAGGGCTGAGGTCACATTTACCCATGGAGCAGCAAGGGCTGAGGTCACATTTACCCATGGAGCAGCAGAGGGCTGAGGTCACATTTATCCATGGAGCAGCAAGGGCTGAGGTCACATTTACCCATGGAGCAGCAAGGGCTGAGGTCACATTTACCCATGGCCCCGGAAGGAAGAGAGCAACCGGCTCCGGGTGAAAGCCTGAAGGCACCAGGCACTGTCCTCCGTTTTGCCCTGCCCTGGTGAAGACAGGCCCAGTATGGGGCATTTGGGAGCCTCCCACCCCAAAGCTGCATCACCGCAGCACAGCCCAGGCTCACCTGTCCCCCAGACCAGGGATGCCGACCAACTGGATGATATAAATCCCTATTTGACAAAAAAATATGAAGAAGAACACAAAGAAGCTGAAGGAGTTGTCGGACCTGTGGAGAGAGGGACAGAGAAGTCACAAGAGGGCTCGGGAAAGTCTCCTCCCTGGGAGACAGGACGAGGCGGCGCACGGCGGGACCAGCCTGTCAGTTGCGCCGCTGGCGCAGACACCCGGACGGCCAGCAGCGCAAAGGGCTTGCCCTGCTCTGCCTCCCAATGGAAGGGGTCATTTTGGGCGGGAGCGACAGTACAGCGGGGAAGGCGTTTGCCCTGCACGCGGCCGCCCCAGGTTCAATCTCCAGCATCCCATATGATCCCCTGAGCACCGCCAGGAGTAATTACTGAGTGCAGAGCCCAGAGTAACACCTTAGTGTCACTGGGTGTGACCAAAAAGCAAAAACAAAACAATGGAAGGGGCCATTTTTGTGGTGGTGCTGTATGAGGGTCACCAGGGAATGCTGGGGGCCACCAAGGATATAACCCATAATGGGGGTGGGCGGAAGGGGAAGGAGGGTCACGTGGTGCTGAGTACCCCTAGCCTGGAGTCCGCCATTAAACTGACGGTAAAGTGGCTCCTCCACATATGCCTGTCTCCTTAGGCACTGCTCTGATAATAGGCAAGAATACCTGAGTAGAAAAAAAAATACCCAAGTCAAAACCTTTTAAAACTATTAAGACCACAGGGGCTGGAGCAATACCACAGCGGGAGGGCGTTTGCCTTGCGTGCGGCTGACCCGGTTCAATCCCCAGCATCCTATATGGATGGGATGTACTTCCAGGAATAACCCTGAGCGTTGCCGGGTGTGACCCCAGAAAGAAAAAAACTATTAAGACCACAGGCCTGGATGAAGAAAAAGGTACTGAGGTATAAGGAACTCGGGATGGAGCCAGCGAGAGCACAGTGGGTAGGGCGTTTACCTTGCAAACAGCCAACCCGGGTTCAATCCTCAGCATCCCATATGGTCCCCTGAGCACAGCCAGGAATAATTCCTGAGTGCAGAGTCAGGAGTAACCCCTGAGTATCGCAGGGTGTGCCCCAAAAAGAAAAAGAAAAAGGAAGGAAGGAACTCAGGACGAAACTTGCCACAAGCACCTCCATCTCCAAGCTGTGTCCTCGAGGACTACTCAGGGTTCAGGTCTGCCTATTATGTGGTCACAGGGTCCAGCTGCGGCCCTGGCCCCACTTCCTGGGAGCTTTAATGCTCACAATTAATTGTGAGGCACAATTAATTCCTGAGGCCCAAGAGATTTGGGAGAGAAATCCACTGACATTCACAGGACAGAGTGCATGGTTGGGGGCCCCCAGCTCCATCTCTGGTTCCACAGGATAGTGTAGCCAAAAATAATGTAATAACCCCAAAACCCAGGAGTCAAAGGTGTGGCTCAGCGGTAAAGTGCACTCCCGGCATGCTGAAAACCAGGAATCAAGCCCTGCACCACCAAAACCCCAAAACACTTCGGTTTCCAGTCTAGGTCACTCATCAGATACTGTCCCTCAGGGGCAGCTTTTAGCTCTGACCATCTCCTGTGCCCACTCCCAGAGCAGACCTCAGGCCCATTAGTGAGGAAAAGGGCTGCTCACCCACCCAGCCCAGGGATGAACGGGCAAGAGCGCGGCCCTGGTCGACACTCGGATGAAGTCCAGAGGTGTCTGGCCCACAACCGTCCACTCTCCCCTGATCCCCACTCACCTGAAGGCCTTGTAGATGGGGTCGGTACCAACACAGGAAGGCACAGGGGGTGAAGATGAGAAACCACAGAATCGAGAGGCCGAAGTCTACCCCCTTGCTGGTATCCGCCAAAAACCAGGCAAGGCAGGCAAGGAGGTTCAGAAACAGAGTCACCGAGTGCACTGGGGACAGAGAGAGGGCTGGGCTGGTGCGGGGCCAATGGTGCCCCTCCACACAGATCTCCTGCAGAGAGGAAGCTGCTGGGTTTGCCCAGAGACAGAAGAGCAGCTTGCCTGCTGGGTACCTAGGCAGGGGAACTCCCAAATCCTGGCTGTGGGGTCGCCTCCAAGGCAGGGCGCCAGTTTAATCCCTAGAGACAGCACACACCGAGGGGGTCCTGAGGCTCCTCCCTGGCTCTGGAGGGCCCACGGGGAGCCCCAGAGCCATTCTGGGTGAGGGCTTGTGAGTACACCTGGTAATTCTCAGGGGCTGTTCTTGGCTCTGAGCTCAGGAGCGACCCCTGGAGACCCTCTCTGGCGGGAGACACACTGGGCACTGCTGGGACCTCACTCAGGCCATCAGCTCTGCAGGAACTTCTCCCCCTCACCTAACCCAGACCTGACCTGTCCTTTAAGGGAGAGCCAGGACAAGGAGGAGGTCAATCACGGGGATCAGGGCTCCCCCGCTCAGCCTGAGCCCAGAGGGTACCCATCCCTGGCTGCCCACTCCCGGGAAGTGCCCACAGGACTTACACATCCAGAGATAGTAAAGCATCTTGCAGATGCGCTGGTAGTCAGCTGGGATCTCTGTGGAGAAGTCCTGGTAGAAGCAGGGCTTGACCGGGCACCAGGAGGGCAGGGGGGCCAGTTGTTCTCCGTACTGTGTGGGAAGAGGAGGTAGCTGAGGCCAGCCTGGGTAGTAGCACGGCCAAGGGAACGCTGGGCCAGGTTATGGGTCTGACCAGGGCTCCCCGAGGGATGACAGCAAGTGGGGGCTCAGGGTCTTTGGGGCTGGGCAAGGGTGATGGGTCATGAGGAGACTCCCCACGAGCTCTCTCCAGGAGAATCCATCCCTAACATTCTGGGTGGAGTGAGACAGCCGACGTGACTGCTGGGGCTGGTGCAGGTGGAGGTTCCCACCCTTTGCAGCTGGGGGTGGACTTAGCAATGTGGGCCAGTGCAAGGGATCAAACCCAGGTCTCACACAAGCAAGGCCTGTATCTGACCAGTGAATTACACTCTGAGGCTACTAGGTGATGACTTTTTTTTTTTTTTTTGTCACACCCAGCAATGCTCAGGGGTTACTTCCTGGCTCTGCCCTCAGAAATTACTCCTGGCAGTGCTCGTAGGACCATATGGGATGCTGGGGATCAAACCTGGGTCAGCTGCATGCAAGGCAAATGCCCTACCCACTGTGCTGTCCCTCCGGCTCCTAAGTGATGATTTTTGCTTTGCCTTACTTTGGGTCACACCCAGTGGTGCTCAGGGGACCGTGCAGATCTGGAGATAGAATCTGAGCG
Organism: Cryptotis parvus; assembly: GCA_021461705.1. Taxonomy (NCBI): domain Eukaryota; kingdom Metazoa; phylum Chordata; class Mammalia; order Eulipotyphla; family Soricidae; genus Cryptotis; species Cryptotis parvus. Next base: position 19,574 of record JAJIBD010035218.1, read on the forward strand.
CCCATACACAGAGCAAGTGCTCCAGCCCATGGGAGTCATTTCTTCCCCCAGCCCCCTCAGTGTGTCTTTCAGGGGTCATTCTCATGAGTGAGGAATCAGGGGTCCAGGACCCTGAGCCTGTTCCCAGCGGGCTGCAGGAACAATTCACACCCAGGAGGAACATGCTGCGGTCTCCTGGCCCTCCTTCCCGCTTGCCCCTGGACAGACCCCGCTCACCGTGCAGGCTGGCCGCTGTGTTCTGCAGCTCCCGCCTCCTTGCGCTCCAGCTCAGCGGCTTTTCTGTCCAGCTCTTCCTGCTGCCGGAGCAGGCTGGCCTGGGCCGCAGAGGCCACAGCCTAGAGGGAGCAGCCAGACGAGACCAGAGAGAAGTGAGAGGGGTCTTGCCCCAGTGGGGAGCCCAGACCTCTTGGGCAGGGGCACTGGAGACCACCACAGGGAGACCAAGGGGACCCGTGCCCTTCGCTCCCGACAGCACTGCTGGACTCTCAGTTGTACTGGGGCTCTGTTTCTCCTCTCCTCTGCACCTGAGACAGCACGGCTGGAGCCCAGGCACAGCTCAGAGGTGGAGACTCTGGGTTAATGGCAAAGGTGGAGCTCCTGGGAGACTCGGCCACAGGCAGAAACTCACTGGTTCACAGGAGAGCCTGAAGACGTGGATGAGAAGACCTCCTAGCACTGACTGGGGAGAGCAGATCACAGGCAGGTGGGCTGGAGCCCCGGGGCCAGCCTGCACCGTGACGGATGCACCAGGACAGCCCCTCACGCTCAGCCTACACAGCTTGGAGTTGACAGCGTGCAGAGTCTGAGCTTCCCCTGGCAGAGCAGGGCTCCAGTGGGCAGCTAGGGGAGTCAGTGAGACTGGGTGGAGCTTGACCTGGCCTGGCCTTCCAGCCATGGGCCCTGCTCTGGGCCCTGGAAAGGGCCAGGTCTATGCACATATCTGCACACCAATGTCTCCAAAGAGCCATAGGAGCCTCCAGAAGGAAGAGCTGGCATCAGGGGCAAAAGTGGCCCCAGTACTGACCACTCTACCTACCACACCGAGGGGCTCAGCCTGCACTGCCCAAGTCTCTGACTTTAGCTGAACGTGGGCCCAGCCCCAGCTGAGTAAGAAAGGTCCCTGCCCAGAAGTCTGTCCCACCTCCACAGGGCTCTATGGCCGCTGGAGGGGCCCAAGAGGAGAAGCAAAAGTCAGAGCAGATCCGGGCACACAGTCCCATAACAGCCCCATGGCAGGAGCACCCTGGGACCCCATGGTAGTCCAATGCAGGTTCCAGACATGCTGGTTCTTACTGCATCTGTGCCTACCTTCGAATACTTCTGCATACAGCTGTCTCTGAGAATACTACCTCCTCCTGGCAGCCTCTGCCTCTCTAAGTGCTCGCTCACTGCCAGGAAGCGGCTAGGCAGCAAACAGCTGGCCTGTTTAAGAAGTTACAATATACACCTCCGCTGAGGTCCCAGTGCCCACAGGGCCATCAAGGAACAGGAAAAGGCAGTGCAGTGACTGAGACAGTGCTGAGAAACCCCCTAGTGTTTGGTGAAGGAGGAGCTAGAAAAGATATTGGCAGGCGGATAGGTGGGCGGCTGGATGGGTGCATGAGTGGGTGGGTGGTGGACTGATGAATGGGTGAGTAGGCGGCTGGACGGGTAGATGAACAGGTGGAAGATGGAATGTGAGTGCGTGGGTGGGGAATGAATGATGGATGGGAGGGAGGGCGAGTGGGAGGGAAGGTGGATGAATAAAAGGATGATGGGTGGGAGGGTGGATGAAGAGATGGATGGACAGGGGCTGGAGCAATAGCACAGCAGGTAGGGCGCTTCCATATGTTCCCCCAAAACCGCTAAGAGTAATTTCTGAGGCAGAGCCAGGAGTAACCCCTGAGGATTGCTGGGTGTGACCCAGAAAAGCAAAAAAAAAGAGAGAGAGATGGACGGACAGAAGGATGGACAGATGGATGGATGGATGAGTAAAGGGCAGCTGGATGAGTGGGTGGGAGGACAGCTGAGTGGATAGGTGGGAGAATGGGAAACACTGAGTGGGTGGGTGGGTAGGGATGGACTCTGGGGCCTGAGAGAACAAACCAAAGGCCCTGCTGGGACCTGGCCTGGCACCACCGAGGCAAACGCTCTGTAAAGTGCAGACCCGGCCTATTTTTCAGAGGTGCTAGGAGGCTGAGGGCTGAGACCTTCCACTCTGTAGACTTCATCTGAACTCCGAAGAGACGAGCAAGCGGGTTCCTGAAGGAGTGCTGGGATTTTAAGGCTCTCTGCCCCTCTTGCCCTCTTCCCCCACAAAACTCAAGGTTCAACTGTTACAGTCTTTCCCTCTCTGGAAAGGAGAGGCCAAAAGGCCGCTTGCCGGCAGTACCTGGGGGTTGGCTGGGTTGGTTCCACAGAGGGCTGGAGGACAGCAGGCTGCGAGGGCCCAGGGAGCTGTGTGACAGGAACTGTTGTTGCTGCATTTGTCTGCAAGGGGCAGGGTAAAGGAAAGGAGTGAGTGCGTGCCCTGGAGAGACACAGCCTGCCGGTGGGGCCACCTTTCTGGGCTGCCTCTGCAGCTCTGGGCCAGCAAGTGCAGGTGTGCCGGCGGCCCTGGCTTCCCTGGGCCCAGAGCTAAGGGTCCCAGGGGAGAATCAGTGACTTCCTGTCCTTACCCCCTCACCCCCAGTCCACAATAGAACCATCCCTTTGGGGGCCACAGCTTTTCAGAGACCCCATCCCAGCCCATGGAGAGGGGGCCCAGGAGGGGACACGCTCACCCACCTCGGAGAAAGGGTTGAATTCAGAGAGGCCGCCCCTGTGAAGCACTGGTCAGCTGGGTCACAGATGGGTCCTGGGGAGAGAAAAAGAGCCATTAGCTGGGAAGGAGAGAACTGGAGTGAGTGTGGGGAGCTCAGTGCTGGCCCGTGCCAGGACCAGCAGGGATGCCAGGGACGCGGCTGACACGAGGCTGCCAACACCTCCACTGACACACCAGGAGCCTCGGTGGAAGGTCCTGTGTGTGCCCCTCAGGCCACAGCAGGCTGCTCTCCCCTTTTCTGGTTCTTTTTTTCTTTTGGGTCACGCCCAGCGATGCTCAGGGGTTACTCCTGGTGCTACACTCAGAAATTACTCTTGGCGGTGCTCGGGGACGGGAGGCTGGGGATAGAACCCAGGTCGGCCACGCAAGGCAAATGCCCTACCTGCAATGCCATTGCTCTGGTCCCTGTCCCCTTTTCTGGAAAGGATGGGACATCCCGGACAAGACCCATGCTTTTACCTCCCAGAAGCGGACTCCAGCTTTCAGAGGGAGAAAGGGTAATGTGAGCGAAGGCTTAATGGACTTTCTGGCTACTTTTTTGAATGTTTTACAGACAGCACTGAATCCTCTGATTGTTTGTTTTTGGCCACACCCGCGATGCTCAGGGGTTACTCCTGGCTCTGCACTCAGGAATTATTCCTGGTGATGCTCAGGAACCACATAGGATGCCAGGGATCAAAACTGGGTCAGCTGTGTGCAAGGCAAAAGACCTACCCACTGGACTATCATCCGCGCCCGGTCTTTTATTTTTAAAGGGGTCACACCCAGTGTGGCTAAGGGGGCCTTGGGGTCACTCTGAGTGACGCTTGGTCACTAGGAGGTAATGCTTGGCCCCACCCTCTGTGGCCCCTCCCCATCTCCCCCCGGGAGGCAGCACTGTGGCACTCCCTGCCCGGTGCTCCTGTCATAAGACAAAGTGCCGAGGGGAGTGCAGACGCATCCGGGGCAGGCCCCAGAGCCTAGGCCTCGATGCAGACACGATGCAGCAGCAGCCAGGGCTGGGCGCAGTCGGCCTCACTGGCAGCACGGCAACACCTGGACCTGAGCCGACATCCCTGACCAGGGTCACATGATCGAGAGGCTGCTGCAGGGCCTTTCTTTGTCTCTGGACTTCAGAGAGCGGAGTCCCAAGGAGGAAATCCCCCAGGCAGGCCACACGTGGAGCTTCTGAGGGAAGGCCACATGGCAGGCTAGGGAGGGCAGGAAGACAAAAAGCAGCCGTGGGCCTTCGAGTTGCCCGGCACCCGGCCGGTTCATAAGTGGGTCAAGCAAGCGTTTCAAGGGAGAAGCTCAATTTCACCTCCAAAAGAAACCTAAAACTCTCCTCCTCTCCCCTCCCCCCCTCCCACTTTCTTCCTCCTCCTCCTCTGTGCCCAAGGACAAGAGTGGCTCCAGGCCCTCTGCCAACCCTATCACAGATAATGTGCCACAGCTCAGCTCCGGTCACTCAGCAAACAGTCACACACAGTGTGGGGGGACACACCAAGACAATCAGGTGTGGTCACTGCCCTTCTGCTGTCCACATGCTGATGTGAAGAGCCTGGGTTCCATCTGTGGCACTCCACGGTCCCGTTCTACCCGTCAGGCCCCCAGAACACGGAACCAGCACCCCTGCTCTGCTGGATGTGGTCACCACCCACCAAAAAATGAATAAATAAGTAAATGAACAAAAACACAGACACACACTTTAAAACTCTGTTTGGTGCCCCACCCAACAACGATGCTGCTACTCCTGAAGCAGTGCTCCAAGACCATGTGACCCAGTTCTCTGAGCCCCACCAAGGCCAGTGACCACCTTTAAGGGGCCACCACTGGGCACCACCTTTACTGCTGGTATATTATGCTGGGCTCAAACTCAGGAGCCTGCACAGCCTAGGGATGTGCTCTACCACTTGAAACATCTCCCCAGCCCTCGTTTATTTATTTCAGATTTTAAGCCATACCTGGAAGTGATCAGGGCTTACTCCTGGTTCTGTGCCTCTTAACTTTTATATTTTTGGGGCCACACCTGGAAATGCTCAGGGGTTACTCCTGGCTGGGCACTCAGGAATTACTCCTGGCAGTGCTCGGGGACCATATGAGATGCTGGGGATCGAACCCCGGTCAGCCGCATGTAAGACAAATACCCTACCCATTGTGTTATGGTTCTAGCCCCGACATTTTTTTTTGGGGGTCACACCTGGCAATGCTCAGGGGTTTTCCTGGCTCTGCACCCAGGAATTACTCCTGACGGTGCTCGGGGACCATATGGGATGCCAGGGATCGAACCCAGGCCGGCACAGGCTGGCCGCATGCAAGGCAAACACCCTACCCACCAGACTATTGTTCCGCCCCCTGGACATTTATTTTTTTTTTTATTTTTGCTTTTTGGGTCACACCTGGCAATGCTCAGGGGTTACTCCTGGCTCTGCACTCAGGAATTACTCCTGGCAGTGCTCGGGCGACCATGTGGGATGCCGGGGATCAAACCCAGCCTGGCACAGGCTGGCCACGTGCAAGGCAAACGCTCTACCCTGGACATTTATTTTTAAAGGCATCACCGTAGTGATGTCCAGAACCCTCTAGAAAAGCAGCTCCCAAAGGACCCAGCCTGGCATTTGAGCCTGCCAAGACCCTCCCAACACCCCTTCCCATTCTCACAAGGGACCTCACCCCTTCGCCCCTTGACATTTCCTTCCAGTCCATCTATTCACGCCCTATACAAACTACCCCCAGGTAGCACCCAGGAGAAGCCACAGGACAGCCCTCACAGAGCAAATAGCACAGGGGTACCCAGACACGGGGTGGAGGGGTGACAGGGCCCGACAAAGAGCAAAAGCAGAGACAAGACGCCCAAGTGGGGCCGGGCGATAGCACAGCAGGGAGGGCATTTGCCTTGCACGCAGCCGACCCGGGTTCAATCCCTGTAATCCCATGTGGTCCACCGAGTACCGCCAGGAGTAATTTCTGAGTGCGGAGCCAGGAGTAACCCCTGAGCATTGCTGGGTGTGACCCAAAAAAGCAAAAAAAAAGACCCCAAGAGGGCAGGCACAGCTCTACTGATCTGGACACCAAGCTGATGCCTGAGACAGGAATTTTAGACAGGACAGAAAGGAAAAGCCAGGTCAGCATCAGAAACACACCCAGAAAGAACAAGGTTGGCTACAGACAGGGAACAGGGAGTTTTATGGAGACAGATTATCCCAGAGCACATTAGCAATCAGGCCTCTGAACATCTGGATGGATCCGCAAGAGATAATATTAGCTGAACTTGATAATTTAATAAACTTTTAAAAGCAAAAAAAAAAAAAACAATCCACAACATTTGGGCTAGAGCTGAGTGAAGGCTTTGCATGAAGGAAGCCCAGGTTTGGGTGGAAGCAATAGTAGAGCAGGGAGGGTGTTTGCCTTGCACACAGCAGACCCGGTTTAATCCCTGGCATCCATATGGTCCCCCGAGTACTGCCAGGAGTAACCCCTGAGCACCTCCAGGTATGACCCAAAAAGTGAAAAAAAAAAAAAAAAAACGAAGTCCAGAATTGATTGCCTAAGAACTGAGCTAGGGGCCGGAGGCGATAGCCCAGCGGGTAGGGCGTTGCCTTGCACGCTGGCCCATGCCGGCCTGGGTTCGATCCCCAGCATCCCATATGGTCCCCTGAGCACCGCCAGGAGTAATTCCTGAGTGCAGAGCCAGGAGTAACCCCCTGAGCATCGCTGGGTGTGACCCAAAAAGCAAAAAAAAAAAAAAAAAAAAAACTGAGCTAGAAGTCCCTGAATACTATAGGCGTGGGAGAGGGAAGGAAGGGAAGGAAGGGAAGGAAGGGAAGGAAGGACCTTTTCTTTTTGGTTTTCGAGTCACACCTGGCTGTGCGAAAGGCCTTATTCCTGGCTCCGTGCTCAGGGATCACTCCTGGTGATGCTCAGGGGAACATGCATGGTGCCTGCTGGGGATGGAACTGAGACAGGCCCAAAGTCAGCGCCTTAACCGCTATACTCTCTCTGCCTGCCCCTAAGAACAGGTTCCTTTAAAACAAACTGTGGGTCTGAGTGCTAGTACAAGGATTAAGGCACTTGCCTTGCACAAAGCTGACCTAGGTTTGATCCCCTACACCATGTATGATCCCCTGAGCCCTGTCAGGAGTGACCCTGAGAACGGCACCAAAACACAGTAGACCAGGGCGAGCATACACACAGGGCACCACCAAAACATACATACAGGATAATTACAGGTGTTCAGAGAGTAGTGGGAGGCACTGGGAGCTGTGGAGTCCAGGAGACAGGGGTGTGGGGAACCAGCCTGAAAGAGCTGGACTTTGCCCTAAGGCAAGGAGGCCCTCTAGGGAGCAGGAAGTGCCAGGGATATCTCTGTGTGCAGGCAGGCACGGGTTAAGTCGGGGTGGCTGGCTGCAGACTGGCCCAGAAAGGATCCAGAGTCCCTTTTCAGCCACCCTGGGTTGGGCGTCCTTACAGGCCAAAGTAGGGTTGGGGGAAGGAAGGGTGAGCCACTGGGGTTGTGAGCATCGGCCTTATGGTAAGCAATTGTAGGGGTTCAGCAGTGAGCATCTATCCGTCCCTGGGTCTATCCTCAGCACCAGTCAAAAACCAAATCGAAACAAAACAAAAAACCCAGATAAATGACTGTGGCAGAAAGGGAACAGGTTTTTCAGGACCGGGTGTGTAGGAGTGGGAAATAACCGGAGAAGATACTGAGTCAGACGGGAGGCCCAGGGAAAGGATCAGGCTGGGATGGCTGGGAGGTTGGAAAGACTGGTTGGCAGTGGGGAAAGGTGACCCCCGCCTTTCCTTTCTAGAGCTCTAAAGCAGGGACCGCAGGTGTGTGAGCACTGTTCTGGGACTAGAGAAGTCAAGAAGCCTCTGTGGTATACTGTGAGCTCAAGAACTGAACTCCAGGACAGGAGCAAGAGGACCGCAGGTAAGGTGCTTGTGTTGCACATGGCAGACCTGAGTTCAATCCCCGGCATCCCAAATGGTCTCCCCAAGGCTGCCAGAGTAATGCCTGAGCACAGTGCCAGGAGTAAAGTCCTGAGCATCACTGCCAGTGTAGCCCCACTCCCCAACTCCCAAAACAAGAACTGAGCTCCAGGCCAGAGCAATAGTACAGGGCACCTGCCTTACACGTGGCCCACCAGGCTAAATCCCCAGTACCTCACCCAGTCCTCCAAGCCCCTCCAAGAATGATCCCTGAGGGGCCGGAGCGATAGCCCAGCGGTAGGGCGTTTGCCTTGCACGTGGCCGGCCTGTGCTGGCCCGGGTTTGAATCCCGGCATCCCATATGGTCCCCGAGCACCGCCAGGAGTGATTCCTGAGTGTAGAGCCAGGAGTAACCCCTGAGCATCGCGGGTGTGACCCAAAAAAAAAAAAAAAAAAAAGAATGATCCCTGAGTGCAGAGCTAGGGAGTAAGCCCTGAGCATCAGCAGGTGTGACCCAATAAAAAATCAATCAATCAATCAATCAATAAAAGAACCAAATTCCAGGACATCCTAAAACAAGCCAGACCGTTGAAAAGGACCCAGCATCCAAGCAACCAAGGAACAGGGCTGGGAATCATGGGTAGCCCCTTGCCCTACACACCTGAGAACCCAGGTTCCATCCTGGCACCACTTGGGCCTCAGGACAATCAAAAGTGACCCCCACCCCGGAGGTCGGAGCAATAGTCCAGTGGGTAGGGCATTTGCCTTTGCATGCGGCCCACCTGGGCGGCATCCCATATGGTCCCCTGAGCACCACCAGGAGTAATTCTTTTTTTTTTCCTTTTTTGGGTCACACCCGGGTTACTCCTGGCTCTACACTCAGGATTTACTCCCCGCGGCGCCGGGGATCATATGGGATGCCGGGAATCAAACCCAGGTCGGCCACTTGCAAGGAAAACGCCCCTACCCACTGGACTGTTGCTCCCGGACCCATCCAGGAGTAATTCCTGAAGGCAGAGCCAGGAGTAACCCCTGAGCATCGCTGGGTGTGACCCGAAAAGAAAAAAAAAAGTGACCCCTGAGGAGAATCAAATGTGGCCACAAAGCAAATTAACCCAAAAATAACCTAGAAAGGAGGTTCTCAAAGAAACTCACCAGACAAGTGCCCTGGACAAGAGGAGCTAAAACACTCCAAGCCAGGGTCCCCTGAGACCCCAGGTCTTGGTAAGGAGGGCAGGGTGTGGGGCTGGAGCGATAGTCCAGCGGGTAGGACGCCTGCCTTGCATGCGGCCGATCCGGGTTCAATCCTCAGCATTCCATATAGTCCCCCCACGAGTGCCAGGAGTAATTCCTGAGTGCAGAGCCAGGAGTAACCCCTGAGCATTGCCGGGTGTGACCCAAAAAGCAAAAAATAAATAAATAAATAATAAGTTGTCAGGGTGACTGTGGGGATGGCACTCAGGGCAGCGACTCTTGGTTCTCG
>JAJIBD010035219.1:0-11432 GCA_021461705.1 Cryptotis parvus
CGGCCCTGGCCCCCTTCCTAGAGACTTTAATGCTCACAATTAATTGTAAGGCACAATTAATTCCTGAGGCCCAAGAGATTTGGGAGAGAGAAATCCACTGACATTCACAGGACAGGAGTGCATGAGTTTGGGGCCCAGCTCAAATCTCTGGTTTCCACAGGATAGTGTAGACAAAAATAATATACTTAAAACCCAGTCAAGAATTGTGGCTCAAGCGGTAAAGTGCACTCGGCATGCTGAAAACCAGGAATCAAGCCCTGCACCACCAAAACCCAAAACACTTCGGTTTCAGGAGTCTGGGTCACTCATCAGATACTGTCCCCTCAGGGGCAGCTTTTTAGCTCTGACCATCTCCTGGCTGGCACTCCCAGAGCCAGACCTCAGGCCGTGTGAGTGAGGGAGAAAGGGCTGCTCACCCGCAACCAAGGGATGAGCGGGCAAAGCCTGCAGCCCTGGTCGACCTCGAGGATGAAGTCAGAGGTATGCAGCCTGACGCGTCCACACTTCTACCTGATCCCCCACTCACCTGAAGGCCTTGCAGATAGATTCGGTACACCAACTTACAGGAAGGCACAGGGGGTGAAGATGAAACCACAGAATCGAGAGGCGAGAAGTCTACCCTTGCTGGTATCCGCCAAGAAAGCCAGGCAAGGCCGAGGCAAGGGGTTCAGAAACACAGGAGTCACGAGAGTGCACTGGGGACAGAGAGAGGGCTGGAGCAGTGCCGGGGCCAATGAATTTTCCTCCACACAGATCTCCTGCAGGGAGGGAAGCTGCTGGTTTACTTGTCCCGAGGCTGAAAGAGCAGCCTGCTGGGTACCTAGGCAGGGAACTCCCCAAATCCCTGGCTGTGGGGTGCGCCTCCAAAACGAGGCGCCAGTTTAATCCCTAGAGACAGCACACACACCGAGGGGTCCACCAAGGCTCCTCCCTGGCTCTGGAGGACCCACGGGAGCCCCAAAACCATTCTGGGTGAGGAGCTTGTAGAAATTTGCTGAAGGTAATTCTCGGGGGCTGTTCTTGGCTCTACAGGCTCAGGAAGAAGAGCCCTGGAGACCCTCTCTGGCAGGAAGACACACTGGGCACTGCTGGGATGGCTCACTCAGGCCATCAGCTCTGCAGGAACTTCTCCCCTCACCTAACTTGGACCTGAAGCCTGTCCTTTAAAGGGAGAGCCAGGACAAAGAGGAGGAGTCAATCAGGGATCAGGAAACGCTCGGCCTGAGCCCAGGGTACCATCCCTGGCTGACCACTCCGGGAAGTGCCCACAGGACTTAAATCCAGAGATAGAAGTAAAGCATCTTGCAGATGCGCTGGTAGTCAACTGGGATCTCTGTGGAGGAGTCCCTGGTAGAAACGAAGAGGCCCGACCCGGGCACTGGGAGGCAGGGGGGGCCAGGTTTGTTCCCTACCCACGTGCTGTGTGTGGGAAAGAGGGAGGTAGCTAGAGGCCAGCCTGGGTAGTAGTACTTACCAAACTAGGAAAGCAAAGGGCAGGTGTAGGTCTGACCAGGCTCCCGAGGATGACAGCAAGTGGGAGCTCAGGGTCTGGGGCTGGGGCAAGGAGTGATGAGTCATGAGAGGAGACTCCCCCGAGCTCTCTCCAGGAGAATCCATCCCTAACATTCTGGGTGGAGAGTGAGACAGCCGGCGTGTGACTGCTGGGGCTGCGGGTGGAGGTTCCCGCACCCTTTGCAGCTGGGGAGTGGACTTAGCAATGTGTGGGCCAGTGCAGGGATCAAACCCAGGAATCTCACTAAGCTTAAAGGCCTGTATCTGACCCAGTGAATTACACTCTGAGGCTACTAGGTGATGACTTTTTTTTTTTTTTTTGTTTTTTGGAATTCACACCCAGCAATCTCAGGGGGTCCACTTCCTGCGCTCTGCCCTCAGAAATTACTCCTGGCGGAAGTGCTCGTGAGACATATGGGATGCTGGGGGATCAAACCTGGGTCAGCTGCATGCAAGGCAAATGCCCTACCCAGTGAGCCGCACATCCCTCCGGCTCCTAAGTGATGATTTTTGCTTTGCCTTGCTTTGGGTCACACCCAGTGGTGCTCAGGGGACCGTGCAGATCTGGAGATAGAATCTGAGCGCCCATACACAGAGCAAAGGTGCTCCAGCCCATGGGAGTCATTTCTTCCCAGCCCTCAGTGTGTCTCAGGGTCATTCACCATGTAGGTAGAGATCAGGGGTCCCAGGACCTGAGCCTGTTCCCAGCGGGGCTGCAGGAACAATTCCCACCCAGGAGGGAACATGCTGCGGTCTCTACGGCCTCTTCCGCTTGCCCCTAGGACTGGGCCCACGCTCCACCGTGCAGGCTGGCGCTGTGTTCGCAGCTCCGGCTCCCTTGCAGCTACAGCTCAAGCGGCTTTTCTGTCCAACTCTTCCTGCTGCCGGAGCAGAATGGCTGGGCCGCAGAGGCCACACAGCCTAAGAGGGCAGCCCAGGCGAGACCAGAGAGAGAAGTGAGAGGGAGTCTTGCCCCAATCGGGAGCCGAGACTCGCAGGCAGGGGGCACTGGGAGACCACCACAGGGAGACCAAGGGACCCGTGCCCTTCGTCTGAAACAGCACTGCTTGGACTCTCCAAATTGTGCGCTGGGGCTCTGTTTCTCCTCTCATACTGCCTGAGACCTTGGCACGGGGCTCAGGCCCCAGGCACAGCTCAGGAGAGGTGGCTCTGGGTTAATGGCAAGGTGGCTCCGCAGGAGACTTCGGCCACAGGCAGAAACTCACTGGTTCACGGGAGGCCTGAAGGCGTGGATGAGGGAGAGACCTCCCTAGCACTGACTGGGAGAGCAGATCCACGAGGCGGTGGGCTGGAGCCCCCCGGGGGCAGCTGCCGTGGCTTGGATGCACCAGGACGGCCTCACGCTCCGGCTTCAGCAGGTTGACCGCGTGCAGAGTCACAAGGCTTCCCCCTGGCAGAGCAGAGACTCCAGTGGGCAGCTAGGGGAGTCAATTGAGACCTGGGTGGAGCTTAGCCTGGCCTGGCCTTCCAGCCATGGGCCCTGCTCTGGAGCCCCTGGAAAGGGAGCAGATCTATGCACATATCTGCACCAATGTCTCCAAGAAACCCTGGAGCCTCCAGAAGGGAAGAGCTGGCATCAGAGCCCAAAAAGTAGACTGAGTACGAAGCCACTCTACCTACTACACGAGAAGAGAAAGAGAAAGGGGGCTCAGCCTGCACTGCCCAAGTCTCTGACTTTAGCTGAGCATTAAGATGCCAGCCCAGCTAATTAAGAAAGGCTGCCAGAAGTCACAATACACCTCCACAGGGCTCGCGGCTGGAGGCCCCAAGAAGGAAAACAAAGTCCCAGAGCAGATCCGGGCACACAGTCCCATAACAGCCCATGCTTGCAGAGGCACCCTGGGACCCCATGGTAGTACAATGCAGGTTCCAGACATACTGGTTCTTACTGCATCTGCCTACCTTAGAATACTTCTGCATGACAGCTGTCTCTGAGAATACTACCTCCTCCTGGCGGCCTCTGCCTCTCTAAGTGCTCTCGCTCTGCCGGGGAGGCGGCTGGGCAGCAAACAGCTGGCCTGTTCCAGAAGTTACGTACTTTTTACCTCCGAGGGTCCTGTGCCACGGGCCATCAAGGAACAGGAAAGGCAGTGCAGTGAGCTGAGACAGTGCTGAAGCCTAGTGTTTGGGTGAAGGAGGGCTAGAAAAGATGTTGGCAGGCGGATAGGTGGGCGGCTGGATGGGTGCACTGTGAGGTGGAGTGGGTGGTGGACTGTGAATGGGTGAGCCGGCGGCTGGACGGGTAGATGAACTTAGGTGGAAGATGGAATGTGAGTGCGTGGGTGGGGAATGAATGATGGATGGGAGGGAGGCGAGAGTGGGAGAGAGGAAAGATTGGATGAATAAAAGGATGATGGGTGGGAGGAGGGTGGATGAAGAGATGGATGGACAGGGGCTGGAGCAATAGCACAACAGGTAGAGGCGTTTCCATATATCCCCCAAAACCGCTAAGAGTAATTTCTGAGGGGCAGAGCCAGGGTAACCCCTGAGGATTGCTAAGTGTTATTAAAAAAAAAACTAAAGAGAGAGAAGATAAGACAGGACAGAAGGATGGACAGATGGATGGATATGGATGAAGTAAAGAGGCAGCGCTGGACCCGAAGGTGGGTGGGAGGACAGCTGAGTGGATGGAAGTGGGAGAATAGGAAACACTAGGTAGGTGGGTGGGGTAGGGATGGACTCTGGGGCCTGAGAGGGAACAAACCAAAGGCCCCACTGCTGGGACCACAGCCTGGCACCACCACGAGGGCAAGCGCTCTGCAAAGTGCAGACCCGGCCTATTTTTCAGAGGTGCTAGGAGGCCCAGGGGCTGAGACCTTACACTCTGTAGAGCTTCATCTGAACTCCGAAGAGAGGCAGCAATGGGTTCCTGAAGGAGTGCACAGGATTTTAAAAGGCTCTCTGCCCCTCTTGCCCTCTTCCCCCACCAAACTCAAAGGTTCAAACTCATACACCGTCTTTCCCTCTCTGGAAGCAAGGAGAGAAGCCAAGAGCCGCTGCACGGCAATTACCTAGGGGTTAAGCTGGGTTGGGTTTCCCACAGGAGCTGGAGGGACGAAAAGCAGGCTCACGGGGGCCCAGGGCTGTGTGATGGGAACTGTTGTTGCTGCATTTGTCTACAAGGGAGGCAGGAGTAAAGGAAGAATTTGAGTGCGTGCCCTGGAGACGCACAGCCACAGGGAGTGGGGGCACCTTTTCTGAAACGCCTCTGCAGCTCTGGGCCGAAGCAAGTGCAGGTGTGCGGTTGGCCCCTGGCTTCCCTGGGACCAGAGCTAAGGGTCCCAGGAAATCAGTGACTTCCTGTCACTTACCCCCTCACCCACAGTCCACAATAAGGGCCCATCCCTTTGGGGCCACAGCTTTTTCAGAGACCCCATCACAGCCCATGGAGAGGGCCCAGGAGACAACTCACACCCACCTCGGAGGGGTTGAATTAAGAGGGGGAGAAGCGCCCTGTGAAGCACTGGAGTCAGCTGGAAGGACCGCAGATGGGTCCCCAGTAAGGAAAAGAGCCGTGGCTGGGAAGGAGGCCTGGGTGAGTGTGGGGAGCTCGGTGCTGGCCCCGATGCCAGGACCAGCTTAGGATGCCAGGGGCCCAGCGGCTGACGCGAGGCTGCCAACACCTCCACTGACACACCACTGCAGGAGCGCCGGTGGAGAGGTCCTGTAGTGTGCCCCACTCTCAGGTCCACAACAGGCTGCTCTCCTTTTATGGATCTTTTTTTCTTTTGGAGTCACGCGCCAGCGTGCTCAGGGGTTACTCTGGTGCTACACTCAGAAATTGCACTCTTAAGGCGGTGCTAGGGACGGGGAGGGCTGGGGATGGGAACCAGGTCGGCCCACATAGAATAAATGCCCCTTCTACTGCAATGCCATTGCTCTACGGGTGCCTATCCCCTTTTCTGCAAGGATTGTGGACATACCGGACAAGACCCATGCTTTTACACTCCCCAAGCGGACTCCAGCTTTCAGAGGAAAAGGAGTAATGTGAGCGAAGGCTTAATGGACTTTCTGGCTACTTTTTGAATGTTTTACAGACAGCACTGAATCCTCTGATTGTTTGTTTTTTGGCCACACCGGCGATGCTCAGGAACACTCCCTGGCTCTGCACTCAGGAATTATTCCTGGTGATGCTCCAGGAACATAGGATGCCAGGGATCAAGCTGGGTCAGCTGTGCAAGGCGAAGACCTACCCACTGGACTAGCATATCACGCGCCGCTTCTTTATTTTTTATAGGGGTGTCACCGGGTGTATGGCTAAGAGGCCTTGCGGGATCACTCTGAGTGAAGCAGGTCACTAGAAGGTAATGCACCTTAGCCTTTCCCTCACCTGTGAAGCCCTCCCATCTCCACGGGGAGGCAGCACTGTGGCACTGCCGGTGCTCTGTCATAAGACAAAGTGCCGAAATTACGGACGCTATCCGGGGCAGAGGCCCCCAGGGAGCCTAAGGCCTCATTTTGGAGCCACGATACAGCAGCAGCCGGGGCTGGGCGCAGTCGACCTCACTGGCAGCACAGCAACACCTGGACCTGAGCCGGCATCCACGACCGGGGTCACATGATCGAGAGGCTGCTGGGACCTTTCTTTGTCTCTGGACTTCGAGAGCGGAGTACAAGGAGAAATCCCAGGCAGGCCACATGGAGCTTCACGAGAGGAAGGCCACATGGCGAGCTAGGGGAGGCAGGAAGACAAAAGCAGCCGTGTGACCTTCGAAGGTTGCCCAGCTTTGGCCGGTTCATAAATTAAGGTCAAGCAAGCGTTTCAAGGGAGAAGCTCAATTTCACCTCAAAGAAACCTAGAAACTCTCCCTCTCTACCCTCCCCCTCCCACTTTTCTTCCTCCCTCCTCCACTCTGTGCCCAGGGACTTAAAGTAAAAACAAAAGGCCCTCACACCAACCCTATCACAGATAATGTACCACAGCTCAGCTCTCCAGTCACTCAGCAAACGATCACACACAGTGGCGCCAGGGGGACACCAAGACATAATCAGGTGTGGTGTCACTGCCCTTCTGCTGTCCACATGCTGATGTAGAAGAGCCTGGAGTTCCGCCATAGCGGCACTCCACGGTCCGTTCTACCCGTCAGGCCCCCCAGAACGCGGAACCAGCACCCTGCTCTGCTGGATGTGGTCACCACCCACCAAAAATGAATAAAATAAGTAAATGGGCAAAAACACAGACTTTTACACTTTAAAACTCTACTGGTGCCCACCCAGCTCTACTTGATACTGCCTCCTGAAACCAGTTGCTCAAGACCATGTGACTGATTTCTCTGGAAGCCACAAGGCCAGTGACCACCTTTAAGGAGCCACCACTGGGCACCACCTTTTCTAACAATTATAATTATGCTGGGCTCAAACTCAGGAGACCCCACCTTTAGCCTGAGGGATGTGGCTCTACCACTTAGAAACATCTCCCAGCCCCTCAGAATTTATTTAACTCAGATTTTAAAGCCATACCTGGGAAGTGATGGGGCTTACTCCTGGTTCTGTGCCTCTTAGCTTTAATATTTTGGGGCCACACCTGGGATGATGCTCGAAGGATTACTCACGGCTGGCTCCAGCAGGAATTACTCCTGGCGGTGCTTAGAGGACCATATGAGATGCTGGGGATCGAAACCGGTCCCAGCGCATGTAAGACAAATACCCTACCACCCATTGTATTATGGTTCTGGCCCCCGACATTTTTTTTTTTTTGGGGGGTCACACCACGAAATGCTCCAGGGGTTTTCCTGGCTCTGCACCCAGGAATTACTCCTGGCGGTGCTTTCGAGGGACCATATGGGATGCCAGGGATCGAACCCAGGCCGGCTTTGAGGCTGGCCGCATGCAAGGAGGAGAGGAGCAAAACACCCTAACCACCAGACTATTGTTCCGACCCCCTGGACATTTTATTTTTTTTTTTTATTTTTTGCTTTTTGGGTCACACTGGCAGTGCTCCAGGGTTACTCTAGCTCTGCACTCAGGGAATTACTCCTGGCAGTGCTCGACGGCGACCATGTGGAGTATTACGAGGATTACCCAGCCTGGCACAGGCACGCCGCGATCTGAGCAAAGGCGCACTACCCTGGACATTTATTTTTTAAAGAGCATCACGTAGTGATGTCCAGAACCCTCTAGAAAAGCAGCTCCCAAAGGACCCAGCCTGGCATTCGAGCCTGCCAAGACCCTCCCAACACCCTTCCAGTTCTCACCAAGGACCTCACCCCTTCTCGCCCTTGGCATTTCCTTCCAGTCCATCTATTACGCCTATACAAACTACCTCTAGGTAGCACCAGGAGAAACCACAGGACTGCCCCTCACAAGAGCAAATAGCACAGGGGTACCCAGAGCACGGGGTGGAAGTGGGCCTGGGAGCCGACAGAGAGCAAAAGCAGAGACAAGGCGCCCAAGTGGGGGCGGGCGAAACATGCTGGGGAGGCGTTGCCTTGCACGCGAGCCGACCGGGTTCAATCCCTGTAATCCCATGTGGTCCACAGTACATGGGAGCAAGCTCTGAGTGGGAGCCAGGAGTAACCCCTAAAGCATTGCTGGGTGTGACCCAAAAAGCAAAAAAAAAATGCCCAGAGGGCAGGCACAGCTCTACTGATCTGGACACCAAGCTGATGCCTGGGACCAGGGAATTTTAGACAGGACAGAAAGGGAAAAGCCAGGTCAGCATCAGAAACACACCCAGAAAGGGAGCAAGGTTGGCTACAGACAGGGAACAGGGAGTTTTATGGAGACAGATTATCCCAGAGCATTGCTTAATCAGACCTCTGAACATCTGGATGGATCCCGAGAAGATATTAGCTGAACCCGATAATTTAATAAACTTTTAGAAAGCAAAAAAAAAAAAACAATCTTCAACTATTTGGGCTAGAGTTTGAGTGAAGGCTTATGGAAGGGCCCAGGTTTGAGTGGAAGCAATAGTAGAGCAGGGAGTATTTGCCTTGCACACAGCAGACCGTTTAATCCTGGCCCCTTATGGTCGAGTACTGCCAGGAGTAACCCCTGGGCACCTCAGGTATGAGCCCCAAAAGTGAAAAAAAAAAATAAAAAAGCGAGGAGTCCAGAATTGATTGCCCAGAGCTGAAGCTAGGGGCGGGCGATGGCCCAGCGGGTAGGGCGTTGCCTTGCACCGCGCTGGCCCACAGGCTTAGGCCTGGGTTAGATCCCAGCACCCAATTACCTGAGGCGCCGCCAGGGAGTAATTCCCTGAGCAGGCCAGGGAGTAACCCTGAGCAGTCGCTGGAAGTGTGACCAAAAGCAAAAAAAAAAAAAAAAAAAAAAGCAGCTAGGGTCTGAATACTATAGAGGCATGGAGAGGAAGGAAGGGAAGGAGGAGGGAAGGGAAGGAAGCAAGGACCTTTTCTTTTTGGTTTGAGTCACACCTGGCTGTGCGAAAGGCCTTATACTAGTACGTGCGCAGGGATCACTCCCGGTGGTACTCAGGAGGATGATGGTGACTGCTGGGGATGGAACTAAACGGAGGCCCAAAGTCAGCGCCTTAGCATCTATACTCTCTCTGCCTGCCCCTAAGAACAGGTTCCTTTAAAACAAACTGTAGGTCTGAGTGCTTTAGTACAAAGGATTAAGGCACTTGCCTTGCACAAAGCTGACCCAGGTTTGATCCCTACACCATGTATGATCCCTGAGCCCTGTCAGGGATGACCTAGAGCAGCGCCAAACACGGTAGACCAGGGCCGGAGCATACACAGGGCACCACCAAAACACACATACAGGATGAGTAGGTGTTCCGAGGAGTAGTGGGAGGCACTGGGAGCTGCGGAGTCCAGGAGACAGGGGGGTGTGGGAACCAGCCTGAAGAGCTGGACTTTGGCCTAAGGCAAGGAGGCCCTCTAGGGAGCAGGAAGTGCCAGGATATCTCTGTGTGCAGGCAGGCGCGGGTTAAGTCCGGAGTGGCTGGCTGCGGACTGGCCCAGAAGTCCCAGAGTCCCTTACAACCACCCTGGGTTGAGTCATACAGCCCAAAGTAGGGTTGGGGAAAGGGAAGGGTGAGCCACTGGGGTTGTGAGGCAGCGGCCTTATGGTAAACAATTGAGGGGTTAAGCAGTGAGCATCTATCCGTCCCTGGGTCTATCCTCAGCACCAGTCAAAACCAAATCGAAACAAAACAAAAGGCAGATAGATGACTGTGGCAGAAAGGGAACAGGTTTTCAGGACCGGGTGTGTAGGGTGAAATAACCGGAGAAGATGCAGCAGGTCAGACGGGAGGCCCAGGGAAAGGATCAGGCTGGGATGGCTGGGAGGTTGGAAAGACCAGTTGGGCGGTGCGGGGGAAAGGTACTGCGCCGCTCCTTTCTGGAAACTCTAAAACAGAGGGGTTTTAGGTGTGTGAGGCGCTTGTTCTGGGACTAGAGAAGTCAAGAAGCCTCTCTGGTTTATGTGAGCTCAAGAGCTGAACTCCAGGACAGGAGCAAGAGGACCGCAGGTGAGGTGCTTATGTTGACATAGCAGACCTGGAGTTCAATCCCGGCATCCCAAATGGTCTCCCAAGGCTGCCAGAGCAATGCCTGAGCGCAGTGTTCGGGGTAAAGTCCTGAGCATCACTGCCAGAGTGTAGCCCCACTCCCCAACTCCCAAAACAAGGAGCAGAGCTCAGGCCAGAGCAATGGTACAGGGGCACTACCTTACGCGTAGCCCACACCAGGCTAAATCCCCAGTACCTCACCCGGTCATCCAAGCCCCTCCAAGGGTGACCCTGAGGGGCCGGGCGTTGAACTCAGCGGGTAGAGGCGTTTACCTGCGCGTGGCGGCCTGTGCTGGCCCGGGTTTGAATCCCGGCATCCCATATGGTCCCAGGCATAGGGTGATTCCTGAGTGGGGAAGCCAGGAGTAACCCCCTGGGCTCGCGGGTGTGAGCCGAATAAAAAAAAAAAAGAATGATCCTGAGTGCAGAGCTAGGAGTAAGCCCTGAGCATCAGCAGGTGTGACCCAATAAAAAATCAATCAATCAATCAATCAATAAAGAACCAAATTCCAGGACATCCTAAAAAAGCCAGACCGTTGAAAAGGACCCAGCATCAAAGCAACCAAGGAACAGGGCTGGGAATCATAGGTAGACCTTGCCCTACACACCTGAGAACCCAGGTTCCATCCTGGCACCACTTGGGCCTCCAGGACAATCAAAAGTAACCCCCCCACCCCGGAGGTCGACAATAGTCAGTGGGTAGGGCATTTGCCTTCACATGCGCCCACCTGGGCGGCATCCCATATAGTCCCCTGAGCACCACCAGGAGTAATTCCTTTTTTTTCCTTTTTGGGTCACACCCAGGGGTTACTCCTGGCTCTACACTCAGGATTTGCTCCCGTGGCGCTGGGGGATCATATGGGATGCGGGGGAGTCAAACCCAGGTCGGCCACTTGCAAGGACAGCCCACCCACTGGACTGTTGCTCGGACCACATCCAGGAGTAATTCCTGAAGGCAGAGCCAGGAGGTAACCCCTGAGCATCGCTGGGTGCGACCCGAAAAGAAAAAAAAAGTGACCCTGAGGAGATCAAAATGTGGACACAAAGCAAATTAACCCAAAATAACCTACAAAAGGAGGGTTCTCAAAGAAACTCACCAGACATAGTGCCTGACAAGAGGGAGCTAAAAACACTCCAGCCAAGAGTCCCCCTGAGACCCCAGGTCTTGTAAGGGAGAACAGGGTGTAGGGCTGGGGCGATAGTCAGCGGGTAGGACGTCCGCCCTGCATGCGGGCGATCAGGTTCAATCCTCAGCATTCCATATAGTCCCCACGGTGCCAGGGTAATTCCTGAGTGCAGAGCCAGGAGTAGCCCTGAGCATTGCTAGGTGTGACCCAAAAAGCAAAATAAATAAATAATATCATAAGTTGTCAGGGTGACTGTGGGGGTGGCTCAAGGGCAGCGACTCTTGGTTCTCCCGGGATCC
>JAJIBD010035220.1:0-25470 GCA_021461705.1 Cryptotis parvus
AGTCTGTGAATTATAATAAGTTATCAGAACTTATTATAATTCTCAATTGGAAAAAATTTAAACTCTTCCCTGTAAGATCAGGGACAAGAAAAAGTTTCCCCCTCTCACCTCTTTTATTAAATATAGTACTGGTAGTACTTGCCATAGCAATCAGAGAAGAAAAGGACATTAAGGGCCTCCAGATAGGCAAGGGAAAAGTCAAGTTATCACTATTCGCAGATGACATGATATTATACCTAGAGAACCGTAAACTGTCTACCAAAAAACTCCTAGAAGCAATAGATGCTTATAGTAGAGTAGCAAGGAACAAAATCAATACCCAAAAGTTGGTGGCTTTCCTATATAAAAATAACAAAGGAAGAGATATTAAGAAAATGATCCCATTCACAACTGTGCCACAGAAAATTAAATACCAGGAATCAGTTTTAAGAATTATGTAAAGGACTTCTACAAAGAGAACTACAAAACAATACTTCAATAAAGAAAAGAGGACACAAGGAAGTAGAAACACATTCCCTGCTCATGGATCAGGAGAATCAATGTTGTCAAAATGGTAATACTCCCTAGAGCTTTATACAGATTCAAAGCCAACCGTATAAGGATACCCATGACATTCTTCAAATAAATTGACCCAATACATCTAAAATTTGTATGGAATAATAAACCCCCACAGATAGCTAAAGCATTCCTTGGGGAAAAGAAGATGGGAGGCATCACCTTTCCCAACTTCAAACTCTACTACAAAGCAGGGTTAATTAAAGTAACATGGTATTGGAATAAAAACAGCCCTGCAGACCAATGGAATAGAGCTGAGTATCCTGACAACCAGCCTCAAATACATGATCAATTAATCTTCGATAAAGGTGCAAAAAGCGAAGTGGAGCAAGGAAAGTGGTGCTGGGAAAACTGGGCAGCTACATGTGAAAAAATGAATTTGGACCTCTGTTTAACACCATGCACAAAAATTAGATCAAAATTGATTAAAGAACTCATTATTAGACCTGAATTCATAAAGTACATTGAAGAAAATATAGGCAAAACCCGCCACGACATTGAAGCTAAGGGCATCTTCAAAGAAGAAACACCATTAACAAAACACACAGAAGAAAAGACAAACATATGGGACTACATGAAGCTAAAAAGCTTCTGAATCTCAAAAAAGAAAACAATGACTAAGATACAAAGAGAGTCCACAGAATGGGAAATAATATTCACCCAATACCCATCTGATAAGGGGTTAATATCCAGAATATATCAGGCACTGGTAGAATTTTACAAGAAGAAAACAGCCAACCCCATTAAAAAATGGGGAAAAAAATGAACAGAAACTTTGACAAGGAAGAAATTCAAATGGCTAAAATGCATATGAAAAAAATGCTCACCATCATTATTCATCAGAGAGATACAGATCGAAACAACAACGAGATATCATCTCACACCACAGAAACAGGCACATATCCAAAAGAGCAAGAACAACAAGTGCTGGCATGGGTGCAGGGAAAAGGGGACTCTCATCCATTTTTGGTGCAACTGTGGACTGGTACAGCCTTTCTGGGAAACTATATGGATATTCCTCCAAAGACTAGAAATTTAACTCCCATTTCACCCAGCCATACCACTCCTGGGAATATACTCTGGGAAGCCAAAACACACAGCGGAAGCACCATCCGTACTTTTATGTTCATAGCAGCATTATTCACAATAGCAAGAATCTGTAAAAATCCTGAGTGCCTGAGAACTGATGACTAGATAAAGAAACTGTAGTATATCTACACAATGGAATACTATGCAGCTGTTAGTAAAAATGAAGTTATGAAATTTGCCTATAAATGGATGGACTGGACATGGAGAGAATCATGATGAGTGAAATTAGCCAGAAGGAGAGACACAGATATATAATGACTGCATTTATTTGCATGATATATATATATACATACACACACACACACACACACACACACACACACACACATATATATATATATATATATATATATATACATATTATGATACTGACCTCCAAGGTCAGGCGAAACGTGGATCAGGAGGTCTTGTCAAAAGTGGAAATTACCACAAACGTGTGGGAGCAGAGGTTAGGTAAGACCAAGAAGGGAACAGTGTGCCAATAATTGTCGAAAGTGCTATTACCACATAGAACTTAGCATTAAAATACAGACAAAAGATACACATGATAACCTCTAAGTATATATATATATATATATATATATATATATATATATATTACAATCACAATATGTAAGAGAATGAAGAGAGAAAGAATAAGAGAGAAAAGAGACAAAGAACCTGCCACAGAGGCAGACTAGGCGAGGGGAGGGAATCGGGGACATTGGTGGTGGGAATGGGCAATGGTTGAGGGATGGGTGCTGGAATACTGTATGGCCGAAACCCAAACATGAACATTTTTGTAATTGTTTATCTCATGGGGGTCAGGAAAATAAACATTTTTGTTACTGGTTTATTTTCCTGACCCTCCATGAGATAAACAATTACAAAAAAATGCCAAGGTATTGAAAATCAGATGGGCTGGACATGTAATGCGATTTGGAGACAACCTCTGGCTCTAGGTTACCGACTGGATCCCATGGAATGTCAAAAGATCACGTGGCCGCCCACCTATAAGATGGTCAGACTTCTTTGTCAAGACCCTGAAGGAAGGGTTTGAGGCTCTTCATATTCCTGAATCAACCAGATGCCATTGGGCTACATTGGCACGTCATAGGGTCCAATGGAAATGTTACTGGCGCCCATTTGAGCAAATCGATGAATAATGGAATTCAAGTGATCAAGTGATCTCATGGTGTTATAATAAAATATATCTAAAAAAGAAAGCCCCTTTTTTCTTATTTTTTATTTTTTATACCACCATGAGATATACAATTTCAAAGATGTTCATAATTGGTTCTCTGTCAGACAATGTTCCAGCATCCATCCCTCCACCAGTGCCCCCATTCCCACCAAGAATATCCCCACACTCCCTCCCACCCAACTCCAGCCTGCTCCTACAGCAAGCACCTTTTCTTTCTATTTTTTCTCACTGTCCCTGTCTCTGTATTTCTCTCTCTCTTCTCTTAGACTTTTTTGGCTTGCCCTACTGATATTTACAGTTTAAGATGTAAGGCTCTATGTGTATATTCAATGGTGAGTTCTAGTGTGACATTCCTAATTCCCCATTCCCCATCAATCTCCCCAGTTTGTTGCAACTACAGTGATCATTATAGTGTATAAATGTGAAAGATCCTGGGAAGGACCTGGTCCTAACCTTCATTCTTATCTAAGCCTGTCACACGGTTGCAGAGTGGCCTCGCGCAGCACAGCTGTGGGTCTGCTCTGTCTCTTGTCTGGCTTAGCTGGTTGTGGTGGTTGCTGTCCGTAGCAATGCTCGCCAACATGGAGGTGGAGGAATGGAGGAGGAGCCCTGATACCTGCTTCAAAGTCGGCTGGCGCAGCCACCCCCCCCACGTTTCTGCTAACTCTAGGAGCTATACTGGACTCGGCCAGGGGCCGAAGTTATTTACCACCCTCCGAAACTCCATGGTTTGTTCCACGTGGGATGAGTGGCACAGCTGTGGGTTTGTTCTGTCTCTTGTTCGGGTGTACTAGTTGTGGTGGCTGTGGGTTCGTTGCCATGCCCACCAACAAAAAATTGCTTTCTTTTTTTTTCCAGAATGCAACTTTTTTAACTCCAAGGTTTAATGATTACTTTTCCTTTAGAGTTTACAAAATGGCTATTACATAAAATTATTGTAATAATTATTAGAGCCATGACTCTGAAGGTCTACATATTTATCATGATGCATTGTTACTTAAATCATAAATATCTGCTAAACAATACATTTATAGAACATGCAGTTCATGTTTAATTATATGTATATAGGCATATGCAATGTTATATATATGTTGTATTTACATATAACATATAGCAAAAGTACAGAGATGAAATTAAAGAAAGGGAGAGAGGAAAGAAGCAAATGGAATTCACTTAGTGCAGATCCCTTATTACTGGGTTTGTTTTCTGAGGCATTCTAAGGCAGGAGACAGAGTGCCCTGTCTCTGGTGAAGGTCCATTCCAGGCTGCCTTGCACAGTTCCTGCTCCTATTTGCCTCTAGTCTGGATATGTGCCCAGGTCACTTTCTCCCTGAATGTTTTCCAGGTACAAAGAAAAAGTTCTGAGCCCATAAATTTCTGCCTCCTCCCTTTCTTTTTTTTTTTTTTTTTTTTTGCTTTTTGGGTCACACCGGCGATGCTCAGGGGTTACTCCTGGCTCTGCACTCAGGAATTACTCCCTGGCGGTGCTCGGGGGACCATATGGGGTGCCGGGATCGAACCCAGGCCGGCACAGGCCGGCCGCGTGCAAGGCAAACGCCTCTACCCGCTGGGCTATCGCTCCAGCCCCACTACCTCCTTTCTTTCCATAACTGTTTTGTAAACTACATAAGCCAGGGTTCTATTGTGTTTTTATTTATAGGAATTGAACTTTGACGACTGAAATTCCATATACTTCAGTAAAAATCGTTGTGGAGGGTTGGAGCAGAAAAAACAATGCAAGTGAGGGGCCCTAATTCTGGCACCTCCTTCAGGCCACCAGGGAAATATCCCTGCAGAGGCAGCTTTTATCCAGGCCCATCGGGACTGCAGCCCCCACATGGCTTCTTTCAACAAATGCCCTTCTAGACATCCTGACCAGGACACATGACACTTAACGGATGCTGTGCAGAGCCATCAACTCAAGATTCTAAGAATAAAAATACTCCTTATTTGAGTTCATGGGGTTTCAAGCTCTAATAGAACCTTAGACAAATGGATTAGAGCATGATGGAAGTGGCCATCTTCCCTGGCACTTAGGAGAAGTATGAGGTAATGCAGATACTTTTCATATAAATATTATGCCCCAAAATCTTGATGCAAAGTAATTTCTGTGCATAGTAAGGAATAAACAAACAAACCACGAAACTAAAAACAAAAATAACAGACAGTGTTTCTGCTCCTGCTTGTCCAAAACCTAACAGATTTGGGTGGTCTCCGGGCCGTGGCACTCGGGGATTCACTTGGGAAAAAGGATCCCGCGTGTGGCTTTGGATCCCAGCTGGGGGGCCTGCTGAGCCGAGACCTGCAGCATCCGACTTCGCATGTCCTTTGCAGGCAAAAAGCCATCCGCCTCTTTCTTCATTTGGGGGTCTCATTTCAGAATTTCAGAATTTTTTTTTTACCGCAATAGCACGTTAGACCTTTTTTGCTATTGCTGTTGCCAGCTGTTGAAACACCCCAACCCCCGAGTCCCCCCTTCTGGTGTTTTTCAGTTTGGTTGGGTTTGGTTGTGTTGTTAGGCACCGTGATACTGTTAATGATGGGGATTCATGAATACAACTATGTGGTTTTGAATCCCCTTAGTATGTCAGCCCACAAGAGTTAACTCCTCCAGTTCAACACATGTGGAAACCTTGGGCCAGTGACACCCCATGCACCCCAGGGCCCGTGGGCCATTAAAGGTGCCAAGGGTGCAGGAACTAGGATGATCATTAATTACTATTTGTAATACTCAGAGTATGAACACCTCCAGTATGTTCACCAGACCATGCTGAACAGTATTGGTTCACTGGAATTAGCTACCCCTACACGAAGAACAAAGGGTGCTAAAGGACCAACAACCTACAGAACTAAGGCCCTGGAGAAAGCTGGAAGGGGGCCACCTGTTTTGTGTATGGAAGATCCCAGCAAGTCCCAGGCACTTGCTAAGACTCCACACACATGGGGCAGAGCTGCTATTTTGCTCTAACTGTGCCCAGCCATTCACAAAGGCGCAGGAGGGATGGGGGTTATAGCCCTGGCCCGCCACCCCAGCAGAGCCTCCGCAACAAGCCAGACAACACCCCACTCCATGAGGGCCGCCATTTTCTACATCCAGACTTCCTTCTTGTCAGAACTCCACCCAGCAGACGAGCCTATCACAGCCCTGATCGACACTCACCCTGCAGCAGTTTTTTTTCAATCGGCCCAGGTATGCTGATCCAGACACTCATAGACATGGAGCAGAGCTGCTACTTGCTCTCCCTGTGCCCAGTCGCTATGAAGCGCCGGGAGGGATGGTGGGTTATAACCCTGGCCCGCCACCCCAGCAGAGCCTCTCAACAAGCCAGACAACCCCCTCCCACTCCATAGGGCCGCCATTTTCCACATACGGACTTCCTTCTCATCAGAACTCCACTCAGCAGACAAGTTTATCACAGCCCTGCCTGCGCGGTTCATCAATAAATGCTCTATTTAGAGGTTACTACAAGAGTATGCTACCCGCACAGCAAGCCTGGCAAGCTGCCCGTGTCATATTTGCTATGCTAAAATACCCATAACAATATATATTATGTCATTTGTGGTTTGAGGCTCTTCGTGTTCCTAGAGCAAGCAGATTCCCTTGGGCTCTACTAGCATGAGACAGGACATATGGAGATATTACCGGTGCCCGCTTGAGCAAATAGATGATGAACAGGAAGATAGTGATAGTGATAGTGAAGGCTAGACTGGAATCTTCACTCTACCTGATTAGGAAAGACAGAGAAAAAAACAGCAGTGGAAGCTGGTGTGAAAAGCAGTTGCTGCTACGTTCCAACTTGCTTTGTTGACTACTTATAGTAGGTTAAGGCTGAACGTGACTGAATAGTGAATTTGATACTCATGACAGGAGACTGGACTGACTGGTGGTAGCACAGTCCTTCTAGCTGCTGAAGGTGCTGGATGTGACCAAAGTTTTCAGATTAAATGCAGCTTCCTCAGGTTGGCATGGAATAAATGGGGTTTCCACATTTGGAGGAAAAAAGAAAGAAAGCAATGTTCTGATTTTAAAAACTGTGGTAAGAACATCAAGTCAATTTTGTACCTGGTTCTCCTGTCATGAAAATTACTCATAGTTTAGACGGCTAAAAGAAACTGTCCAAAGGTTAAGGAGAACTGCTGAGAATTTCCATTCCAGTAACGAGCAACCACTTCTGGGTAATGATCGTTCACCAAATGTCGAATGATCTTGGAATAAAGTATTAAATGTCAGCTTGCTCTATCAAGTGGACACTGCTCTCAGCACGCACAAGGTCTATGCAGAAATGAACATTAGGGGGCCTGAGAAATAGCACCAGGGTGAAGCCATTTGCTTTGCCTGCTCATGACCCTTGTTCTAACCCCAGCATGGTAGATGATAAGAGCGTTTCAAGGAGTGATCCCCAAGTACAGAGCCAGGAATAAGCCCTGAGCAACAGCAAATTTGGCCTCAAAATAGAGACAAACAAAAAGGAGCTGTGGATTTAAAAACAAAAATAAGAGTAAAGTCAGTAAAAACAACAGTGAGTTCTCACTAGGAAGCCAAGAATCTCACTAGTACCTTACATATTTCCATCAATCTGTCATACTTAACCTATATTCACGGTACCATAAATTCAGCCTTGAGTCAAACTTGAAATCTTGTTTAGTTGTGCTGAGAATTGCGCTAACACTTCTTAATATATTATTTTCTACTATTATTTGCAAGGTTGAATTTAAATTAATAGTTCTTTGTCACAGAACTCTATATGTAGTTTTCCAGTTTGTTGTACAGATTTTTTGTAATCCCTCTAAAGTCTTTGTGGAAAAATAATGCAGGTAATCAAATGAAAATTGATTCTTAAATTGTAAATTACTCCTAAATTTTATTGTTGGGACTAAGCCTATAGCTGAAAATGCAGCTAAAGAGCTAATTTTCACAAAAAAATATTTTTGTGTTCATATTAATTTGTGTTTTCATGTGAAAACTTTATTCCTCAAAGAAACATCTCCAAAAAAGTCTGTATTCACTTGTTTTGCTAGAAGACATCATGCCTGAAATATTTGCTCTGTAACTTAACCACTGTAAATAATTCCATTTTAACAATGTCTTTCTTTCAAAGACAAATTATTTAAAAGCATAAGATGAAAATGGTATGTTGTTACAAATCAATATTTGGTTGACATAAATAAACTTTTGATGAATAAACTACTGTGTAATCTGTCAACTTTAAGTCATTTGTTCACAAAGTATATACCATTTTCAGAGAAATTACATTATTATTGTGTAAGACAACAGTAAGATTGCTAGCATATCTGCAAAAAGTCTTCATAGAACCACTCACTAGATGCTATCACATATAAATATTATTATCATATTTTTAAAAAAAATCAGTGCACACGTGTTGCAGGACTCCTTTAAGGGCCGCTGCATTCCCGGCTCAAAACATTAGCACAGTAAAGGCCCTAGGTGAGATGCAGGGAGGGATTACCTAAGGGCATTGGACCCTCCCTGCTTTCCATAACAATGGGGAGGAAGGTCTGAGTTGCAGGGGGTATAAACTAGCGGTTTTCACTCTCAGCGCTTCTTTTGGGGGCTCTTGCTCTCTGTGAGCGCTTTTGCCTGGAAGCTTTTACACGTGGTGGTCGCCATCTTGGCCTACGCGTGGCTGGGGTTCTAGCCTGGAATCCTAAGCATCGGGTTTTCCTTTTGCTGATTTGTATGCCTGAACCTGTGATAAGTAAAGCCTTTTAAAACTGCATCGGATTCCTGAGTGTTCATCCATTTCCTCGCCGGCCTCGGAGGTAGAAGGGAACTCGCTTCCCGGCACTGTTGGGGACCCGGTGGAGCGCCCGACACACAGCGTAACATAAACAGAGAATGCTAACATTAACCAGATTAGTAAGCACATATTCTGAAGCTTCCTGATTTATTAAAAACTTAGGATTATTGACAGACTATTATTTGATCTGGAGAGATAGAATAGCTGGTAGGTAGAGCACTTTTCTTTGCCTGTGTCCAACCCTGGGTCTCTTCCCTGGCATCCCATGTGATCCTCCCGAACACCATCAGAGAATTCCTTAATGCGAAGCCAAAAGTAACCCCTGAGCATCACTGAGTGTGGTCCAAGAACAAACAAAACAAAAGATTGCTTGATGTGCATAAAGTTGTTATTTATGGTTGTATTTGAGTTATAGTATCATGAAAAATGTTTTTATATAATCCACTCCATGTTTCAAAGATTAAAGCATTTTTAATTACAGAAAAATAATAAGCAGCAATCTTTTCTTTTAAAAGTGAAAAATCATGGAGCCGGAGGGGATAGCCCAGTGGGTAGGGCATTTGCCTTGCTCCAAAGGGACAACAGGTAAGAGAACAGGTAAGAGAACGATTAGAACATCTCGAGAAACAGCATGGTGATAGGAGAGGCAGTGAAGCAGATGTGCGGTGTACTGTATACAGCAGAGAAATACTAAGGTTTTGTGTATTTTTAAAGTGAAGTCACCAGGCACTGAGTTAATGCTACTAACTCATTGATATGCTCACTTTCCTTTTAATTCATCAGAATCCTAAAGCAGCCATCATTTCATTTCCATCATAACATTTCCTATCTTAGTTTCAGATCATCTAAGTAACACTAGAATTGACTGCTAAACAACATATCAGTATTCTGAGACAAAAGCACTGTTGGAATAAATATTGTCCCACTCTTAGTTTCAGAAAAAATATGAAATCATAAAAATATGAAATACATATTTGTTATAGTTCTATTAGTCAAATTCATTGAGGATACCTCACCCTCATATCTAGTCCCCTGGAAATTAAATTCATGTCATAGTTCTTAGAAGATTACAAATGGCACCTATTGCTCAAATACCCTACACAGAAATGATATAAAGTCAAAGATTTCAGGACAATATCCTTCAAAAATAGACTATGACACCCAAGGATTGAGAATGAGCAGGATTTTATGAGACACGGGTCCATCCAGAGCTCTTGAGCTAAGGATGAGTTTCAACAACTTGTTGGGCCTTTGCATGGTTGGGGGGGGAAAACTCATGGCAGCTTTCCTGTAAGGTCACTAAGTAGTCATCATCAATAATAGAGAAAGAGACATTGCTTGAACACTCCTTATGAATACAATCATGAGAAGTGACAAACAGGAACACTTCTCCTGCTTACCCTGAGCTATTTCTTAATTATAGGAGTTAAGATCTCTGTGCCCTTGATCCTAAAATTTATAAGCTGTCTGAGGGCTGGGGAGGGGATAACTAAAGATATTTTTAAATAAAGATTTCAAGTGTAGTTTCTTGAGTCTTATCCCTGGATATTTTCACTGAGCAGAAAAGGGAATTCCTACTATAGAATTTATTAGGAAGATTCTTAAATCAGATTCAAGAAAATCACTGGCCCATTTTTACAGGTCATTAAAAATTCTGGTTTTAGTTTTTGGACAAATCCTCTTCAACACATAATGAAAAGTGGCCCAGATGTTTGCAGGAGGTTTGTTATTAATTTGCAAAACTGAGATAAGGGATAAAATTCAGTTCATTCAGATAGTGGAATATTATTCAGAAGTCTCAAAATAAGTGAGCCATGGAGGTATAAAGACAGGACAAAATCTAATATACATTACTAAGTGAAAGGAGTAAAATCTGAAAAAGGTGATATATACAGATCCCATAGACACGTACTGAAGAAGGCAAAAATCTGGAGGAGGTAAGAAGATTTGGTAATTATCAGGGGTTAAGTGTTGGGGAAACTAGGTTTCCATGGTAGTGAAACCACTGCCTTATGAAAGCAATACGACATAGACAGCATGTCGCATCAGACATGCTGAGATGATACATTTGTCTACATGAAAGTAAAAGCTTCTGCACCTCAAAGAAATGGTGACCAAGATACAAAGACAATCAACAAAGTGGTAAAAAAATATTCATCAATACCGATCTGTAATCCAGGATATATCAGGCACTGGTAGAACTTTTACAAAAGAAAACAGCCAACCACATCAAAAATTGGGGAGAAGAAATGAACAGAAACTTCCTAAAAGAGGAAATTCAAATGGCTAAAAGGCATATGAAAAAATGCTCATTATCATTAATCCCTCCCTGCTGAGAGAGATGCAAATCAAAACAACAATGAGATATCATCTCACACTAGAGTCTGGCACATATCCAAAAGAGCAGGAACAAAGTGCTGGGGTGGATCTCCGAGGAGATAGGGACTCTCATCCACTATTGGTGGGAATGTTGACTGGTACAGCCATTTTGGAAGACAATATGAACATTCCTCCCAAACCTAGAAATTGAGCTCCCATTTGATCCAGCCATACTACTTCTGGGAATATACACTGGAGGGTCAAAAATATATAGCAGAAATACCATTTACACTTTATTTATAGCAGCACTATTCATAGTAGCCAGAATCTGGAAACAATTAGAGTGCCCAAGAACAGATGACTGGATTAGGAGACTGTGGTACATCTATACAATGGAATACTATGCAGCTGTCAGGAAAAACTAAATTATGAAATTTTCCTATAAATGGATGGACAGGGAGAGGATCATGCTAACTTAAATTAGCCAGAGGGAAAAGGGCAGAGGATCATGCTAACTTAAATTAGCCAGAGGAAAAGGACAGATATAGAATGACTGCATCTCTTTGCAGGATATAAATATAATAGTATGATACCAATATCCAAGGCCAGGCATAATGTGGACCCAGGAGGTATTGTCAGTGGGTAGAATCTACCACAAATGTGTGGAGTCAGAGTTTAGGTAAGACAGAGAAGGGGAATAGTGTGCTAATATCTGTTGGAAA
Source organism: Cryptotis parvus (assembly GCA_021461705.1). NCBI lineage: Eukaryota > Metazoa > Chordata > Mammalia > Eulipotyphla > Soricidae > Cryptotis > Cryptotis parvus. Next base: position 11,628 of record JAJIBD010035220.1, read on the forward strand.
TGATAATAGCAGCCTAGATCTGAGCATTGAATGTAAGCAAGGAATTCACACACAATAACCTCTAAATGTATGTATTGCAGTCACAATGTGTAAGAGAAGTAAAAGAGAGATAGAGATACAGAGAGTGAGTGAGTGAGTGAGTGAGTGAGGTGAGTGAGTGAGAAAAAGAGACAGAGAGAGAAGAGGGAGTGAGAGAGAGAGAGAAGAGAAAGGAGTCAAAGTGTCTGCCATAGAGGCAGCTGGGAAGGGATGAAGAGAATCAGGAGACATTGGTGGTGGGAAATGGGCACTGGTGAAGAAATCGGTGCTGGAACACTAAAGGACTGAAACCCAAACATAATATTTTGTAATTTTATATTTCATGCTGGTATAATAAAAAATCAAAAAATAAAAAAATAGTAAAAATAACAAAAAAGTAAAATAAAATACACAGGATAGTCAATAACAAAAATATTTAAAAATTGACAAAGTCTGGATGACATCAACTAATGTAGGTCCATCAGTTGTAACTTTGATATTCTTTTTTTTACTTAACTATTTATTTTTTTTTAAATTTTTTTTTTACAGTACAAAGATATACAATTAAAAAGTTCATATTAGATGGGCACTAACTTTGATATTCTTATGGGGTGTTGATAAATGGGGAGGCTCTATCAGGGGGCATATATGTAGACAGAATCTCTGCTTTTTGCTTAATTTTGAAATAAACTTTGAAACTGGTCTAAAATAGTCTATTAAAATGCATCATGCCTTCCAACCCCACACTAGGTTTCTTCCTCCCCAGGTTAACCCCTTCTGGCATGCCTACCTGGTGGGCATGTGATGAAGTGGTGGAGCCCCCAGCCTCTGGCAGAAAGCGAAACTATATGCCCCAGTAGACTGAGCAGAAGAGGGTTAAATGGGACACTTTCAACCCCACATCAGTCACTTGCTCCCCAGGTACCCTCCTGGGGGTGTAGCTGGCCAGCTGTCAGCTGCTAACACGGCTGGCTGCATAGTAATACAGAAAGTAGGAAAATCAACACCAAGGGAAGGTAATACCCTCAAAGAGGGAAGGAGAGAATTTCTTCTGTAGAGCATCTCTGGAGTCCTACCTGATAGTGAGCAAGAAACAGTACCACAGAAGAATCCAATCCCAAAACCAGCACAGCACCATAGGAAACAACGCCAGATCCCCAGCTCGAAGAGCAGATGAGAAACCATACCTGAAGACTCGAAAAGAATACAGACATACATAATCTCTCTGAGAAGGAATTCAGAGAAAATCGTGAGGATGTTTAATGAGCTCAATGACAAAATGGGAACTAAACAGCTCACAGCTGAACAGCCAGCAATCATAAAGAAAATAAAGAGGAAATCCAAACACTTCCTGGAAACAAATTTGACTGAAGACACGAATTACCAGAACTTATGGAATACAGCAAAAGCTGTGTTAAGAAGCAAGTTCATAGCTCTTTAAGCATTTATCAGAAAGAAAAAAGGGGCCATTCTGAAAGTTTGACTTACAGTCTAAGATCTTAGAAAGTGATCAGCAAAAGCAGCCCAGCCCAGGCAGGAAGGAAGAAATAATAAAACTTAGAGTGGAAATCAATTAGATGGAAATTAGTCAGAAGGAAACGGACAGATATAGAGAAGCTGCATTCATTAGTGGTACATAAATATATACCAATGTTCTACTAATTGTGGGAAATGGTAATGCCAGACTAGATTTCACCATTGAATATACACAAAGAGACTTACATTATAAATCCTAAATAATCTGTAGGGCAAGTCATAATATGTAAAGAAAAGAGAGAGGGAGATACAGAGACAGAGAACAGAGATAGAGACAAAGAGAGGAGAAAGAGATGAAAATAAAGGTACCTGCTATAAGAGTCAGGCTGGGGATAGGAGTGGGGAGGGAATGCTTGGGACATTGGTGGTGGTAGGGAATGGGGCACTGGTGGAGAGGATGGGTGCTGGAACACTGTATGACTCAGATCCAATTATGAACACTTTTGTAATTGTATGTCTCATGGTGGTATAATAAAATTTTAAAATAAAATGCATCATATGTATCAATGACGTAGCACTGATTGTTTTGCAAGTTTTCTTTTTAGGAAAACCAAACTGACAATGCAGGCTAAATTGGGTTCAATTTTCTACATTATCACTGCCAGTCAGTTACCTTCCTCACATTAGAGATGAAAACAAGTCAAAGTTGTTAGTCATGGGTATCCTTTTCAATATACAGAAACTATTCCTGCCATCTCCCCAGCAACTAGCATACGCTTTAAAAGGGAAACCTTTCAGTAAAGCTTAGGAAATATGAGGTGGAAAGGAGAAAGAAAGAGCATTTTCAAAACTTGATTTTTGCCACCTTCAAACTTAGTGGGAAGGGTGCTCCTGGAACCTTTAGACACCCAATAAAAGCACATATATTATTCTAATCAATATGTGGAGAGAAAACACATCCCAAACTATGTTATTTAAATCATGCTTTTCTTAAAATGGTACTTTTTTTCAGTCACCTCCCAAATGTGCACAAATGCAAATTTAAATCTCATATGCAGCTAAAGATTTGGTTGAAATAAATACTATCCCCTCAAAAGCTATGCTGGTACAGGGGAATTAATTCTCCCAATGGAAAGATCCACTTCTCTCCCAAGGGGGAAAGAAAAAGCCATATGGAGAAGATGCTCTTATTTATACCATGTAACAAGATACATTCTTGGCTTTAGGCATCTTTTTTGACTTGTTCTGCTGATCAGAGTATGAAAGACTTTACTTTTTCATAATTCCGATAGATGGAAAACAATAAAAATTATAGTTTAAGCTAGTGTACTTTCACCCATAGTATTCTTTGTCTGTGTGTCCATATTGGGAGAAAGAAAAGAAAGAGAGAGAGAGAGAGAGAGAGAGAGAGAGAGAAGAGATGCGTGCTGCGTGTGTCTTCCGAAGCTATTTTATAACAATATAAAACTTGGAGAAGTATGGCACTGCAAAAAGCCTGAGCAGATTTCCCTGGTATCTGTCATGACTCACCCACGACTGCTAATGAAATTAGCTCTCCTGGGAAAGAAAAAAATTGATGGGATTTAAAATAATGGAAAGGATTTTATGATGTCTCTCCTCAATAAATTGGAAAAATCTCTCCATTTTTGGTAGGTTGCCCACCCCACTTACCTATTCCATTATGTACGCATATTTAGCGTGTATACACATGTGTATCTTTGTTATAAAATTGTGTAAATCATATTTTTTAAAATATGCATGAGGAGGAGGTGGGGACTAAGGTGACAGTTTTCATTACACAAGGCACTTGCCCCACATGTAGCTGACCTAGGTTTGATTCTCAACAATCTTATGGACCCCGGAGATGTTAAGAGTAATTCTGAGTTCAGAGTCTGGAATAACCCTTAAGCATTGCCAGAGTGTTTCAGGTGTGGCCCCAAAATTAAACAAACAAAAACTTGCATAGGGACATCTGTTTTTTGCTTCATTTACTCAACTTTTATTCGGTCCCCAATTCCATTCTCTTTCATGTTCTTACCATAAGTATTAAAATATAATATATGCTAGGGGCTGGAGTGATGTCCCAGCGAGCCAGAGGTTGCCTTGCAGCGGCTGGCCTCCATCCACCTGCCTGGGTTCAATCCTCGGCATCCCATATAGGTCCTGAGCACCGCCAGTAGTGATTCCTGAGTGCGCCAGGAGCTAACCCCTGGAGTGTCACGGGTGTGATCCAAAAGCAATATATATATATATATATACATATATACCTACATGTTCCATATATATATATATATATTATATGTAATAAGTAAGATGCATGTACTTGAGAATTATAACTTTATCTCTATATCCTGTGAACCCCCCCACATCCCTTTACATTAATATTACCAGTCTTTCTTATACTTACATAGATGTTTCTTTTAAATAAACTTATGGGGAAATGGAAAATGTCTAATGTCAGCATATTACCTATGAGACCTAATACTTTTTTCCTATAGGCCAGACATTCTATTTTCCACTTTGCATGATCAGAAACATATAGAAGTGGCCGTAGAAGCCATGCATTGACATGACAATCCTGTAAACTGGATCCTTGAATAGGTATGTGGATCCTGGACCACATCTGAAAAAATAGAGCAATAAGTATCCCATTACTCAGGAAAAGACTCTAGTTGATAAGCAACTGTACCTGAAAGTTTATCTGTGCTTCATCATTTCTCTCTGAGGAAGCATCTTTTTTAAATGCATCCCTCCTGCCTTTACAGATATTTACATCATTATATTTGTCTTTTGTGATTCGGCCTAGAAACGAATTCTACAGGAGAAACCATTGGCCAACAGTTCTCCCTCTTCCCGACACATTAGGGCAGTACTCTCTGCACACTAGATATCTTGATTAGCTTAAACATTGACCTACTGATTCAACCATCTTTTCACGTGAAGGTATAAACTCAAGGCCAGGTGATAGTACAATGGGGAGGGACATTTGCTTTCAAGTGGCTGACTCAGATTACATTCCTGTCATTCCAAATGGTCCCTGAGCACTGCCAGGAGTAACTCCTGAGTGCAGAGCCAAGAACGACGACTGAGCATAGCGAAGAACAACCCAAAAGAAAACAAACAAGAAGAGTATAAACCTAATTTTGTAACTAAAAAGGAAACTAAGTAACCAAAATATTCTGTAATAATAAGGTATCTACAGTATTTTAAAAACAAAACATAAGCATAGAAAATGAGCCCTTCCATGTGGAAGAAGTGAGTTTCCATGTGGTTGAATTTTACCTTTTATATCTTCGTGAGAAGGTGTTAGGGGTATTATATATTAAAGCAGCCACTGTCAAAGTCAGCCTAGATCTTTGCCTGCCATTTTTTGAGTTCTATTTCCAATCTGTCAAAAATCCACATAGCTTCTTTGCTTATCAGAGGAATGTAGAGCCAAAAATTCCTTGACTTTCATGGATTGTATACAAATTTCCTCTTTACAGCTTATACAATATTCCCTACAATATTCCCCATCTTTTATGGTCCTGATGAGCCTGTGTGCTTCTCACGCTCCACTTTGTCCTTAATTTGCAGGAGAGTCATCTATCCTGGCCATGCTTAATTTTTCCGTTGGTTCTTAGGAACCCTTAGGAGTGGAGGGAATTCATAGGCTACAGTGAGGACACAGCTAGTATGGACCCCCAGTACTCCCACTTCCTTCTGCACGGCCTGAGCCCGCGACACATCTGGTTTACTGAAGTCTTGGTTTGGGAGAGGAGGAACATAATTCTAACTCACTAGTGCTTACATGGACAGAGATAGTCATCCCCAGGACCCAGCTACCAAATCATGACTTAAATCTGGAGGAAATCAAGCTCTCTCCCTCTTAATGGCCAATTTTGGAAGATGGAACTCAAATTAAAGGGAGATCTCAACCCTCAGGAGAAACTGGACCTTTAAGGGACAAAAAGAGTAAATATTAGCAAGGAGCAAACTGCTGCTCTGAGGAAATTTATCTGCAAAAGTTGTACGACTCTATAGTAAAGAAACAATGAGCTTATTTTTTCAGTGCTTGATTCCAGGGAAGCTACTTATCTATTTTAAATATACTCCCCATTGTCGAGATTTTCCGCCCAAGTACTAAGGGGGAGTCATTCTTTCTAAGACATTAATAAGAGACAAAAAAAAAAATATTCGATTTGCTTAGCTTATTCAAGGTTCATAATGATGTGATGACAGAAAGAGAATCAAGCCAGCATTAAAACCAAGATCAATAAACTTGATTTTTTTTTCTCAGATTCACAATAGAATAATAAGATCCTAGAGAGGTAACACAACTTACAGAGAGTGAAAACCACTTATATCAATGATGGACTGATTAAGATATGTCAATGCAAATTCATCATCTCTAACAAATGCTTATACTCTGGAGGGGCTGCTGGTAATGAGGGGGGGCTGCTTATGGGGAGGAGGGAGAGGAGAGAGGCAGAGTAGGTATTTCGGAAAATCTCAGCACCTGCTGAAAATTAAAGCTATGAACGATAACTAAAATTGCTCTAAAAACATTAAGTCTTAGTAAAAAATATGAAGCTCAAGGACTGATGTACAAAACTATATGAAAAGATTTTGAGGCTTATTAAGTTATTTTTAATGAAGAAAATAGTCTAGCCTTTGTTCCTCAGCAAATGGGATGATATCATTACTTTTTTGGTTTATCATGAAGCGAACTATTTTCCTCCTTCTCCACTGATACAGGCAGTTTTCCTCACCATTAACTCATATTAAAAGCAAAGTTCAGGAGCCTTTTCCTCACTTTTATAATTTGCAAAGCAAATTCAGGGGCCTCTGCTTCCATTTCAATGAGGAGTGCTTCCCTGAAAGTGATCAGGACTATTGGGAATTCATTCTAGGGATCTAGCTCTCCCTTTCCTTTTCCAGCAGACCCTTGGTTCCCCACTCTAAGTTAAAGTGATAAACTCAATGTAACCTTAGAATTTTAGGTCTTACCCTACACCAATGAGGTGTTCAATAAACATTATATTATTATTATTATTGTGTGTGTGTGTGTGTGGAATTCTGTAGTGTCAAGTTATCGAAGATTTTAGTCACAGCAGAATCTGAGTTCAGAAATTAGAATTTTGATCTGAGGTGCTGCCTGAAGCTGTTTTTGCTTTTTCTAGATTCCCAATTTAGTGCTGCTGCAAGTTCTTCAGTAAATTTTATTTTACTTTATCATTTGGCTTCAAAAACTTCTTCTATGAGCAGAAGTTTCCCTATGATACCAATGTCTTTCGGGCACCTTTTCTTTTGACAGATGTTTTCACAGTATTCTGACTTACTATTTGGGGAATATTACTTCATTTTTAAAATTAATTTCTATTTTAAGGTGAAAGGAAAGGTGTAACTTCCCTAATTTTTCTCCTGAGTGAACTCAAATGAGTGACCTAAATCCCTACCTCTGCTTTACTCAGAATGAACGCCAGGGAGCGAGGACTTGGTACATTGGATGACACAGAAATTGAGGGTGCTCTTTCCCAGCTTTGAGAAACAGCTCTTGGAGCTGTGTGGAGAGAGATGAGTCTGACAGGAAGCGTGGAGAGACAGACATGTTAAAATTTCTGGTGCAGGGGAACTGCACAAAGCAGAGGTGGGGGAGGCTGCTGCGGGAGGGTGGGGCAGAGTCTGGGGGGAGAGAGAGAACAGGGTGATGGCTGGTGCCAATGAAGTGACTCCCAGGTGAGCAGTGCTTGGGGGAGGGGGCCACGTGGCAGGTGAGCACAGTATGGGAGGCCACGTGGCATCTGATGCAGAAGGGGAGAGAAGGATGGAAACACAGGAGCTTGCCAGCCCTACACTAAATGACTACAGAATTGCACTGAGGGGCAGGAGTCACTGGCCCTGGGGTGAGGAGGAGCGGCCATGGCCCCACAGAACACATTTTAACAATGCTTCCATATAATGACGGTCACATTCACCAAATACTTGGTTTGCTTTGTACTGCAAAGAGTCACAAATCACAAAAGATGTCTTTTGCACTGCAGAAGTCCTGAAACTATAATTGTGCTGCTTTTTACCATTGTTGTCTGAATGAGAAGGTAAAATCATGGTAACCAAAAATGGTGTTAACGTGATTAAAAATCCCGGTGCTATATCCCTGCGCGGTCAGTGCTTCCACCTCCCCTGGTCTGGCTGTTTGGTTTCTGAAAGGAAACTGATAAACAGGGTAAGAGAAAGGAGCCAGAGATAAATAGTACAACAAGCACAGTTCTTGCCTTGCATGAAACCAGCGCAGTGTGATTTTTTGGCATCCACCTTAGCATGATTTTTGGGAGCCAGTACTGTGGGAGGAGTCAGCCCTGATTATTGCTGGGTGCAGTCCCCAAGACAAACAAAGGCAGAGGGGGAGAAAAAAGCCAAGCTTTGTGCAAAGAAAGTAAGGCTTCTCTAGGAAAAATGGGTCCCATGGTCAGCAGCCAAATTAGTGATTCACACCAAGCTTCAAGATGGGTGAGAGTGATTTGAAAGTGCAGTGATGCTACACATTCATACTCCTTAAAGACCAGAGAAGAAGCAGTTCTTCAGAGAGAGGAATAGGCACAGGAAAAACAACGCCTATGAAGAGAAAGAAAATCTGCCTGCTAAATCACTCACTTCAGCTTACAGACTTCTTGCTTGTATCTTCTTAAGTAATCTGGAGTAGCTGGATCCTTCATTGTTCCATCAACTTCCTCCATTACACTAGCTACACTAAGCTCCTCTTTAGAGCAAATGTACAGAGGCAGTTCAGCTGAAGAAGTGTTTGAACAAACATTGCTCACACACATCCCTGTTGGAAATGCAGAGTAAAGCTGAAGCATGTTTAGCTGACATGTCCCTGCACATATGCAACGATTCACACTGGCAAGGGAATTCAACAGTTAAAAGCACACACACACAAAACATGATCTTGTGACGCACATAATATATGATCATTTTCTTTGGGGGACTCTATCGATTTAGATGATCTTATGACCATGCATAACTATGACCTTTCAGTCATTTCTAGCTGATTTTGAGTCAAACAAACAGTAAAAACAAATCTGAGTTTTAAAGCAGCAAACCTTCTTCAATCGGAGGAAAAGTGGATACGAGGATTCATTAATGGAAGATTCAAATGAGTATCGGCTAGGCTGGTCTGACAAGGCTGAAGGAACGTAGCTTTGGGACACAGTCAAAGGCGCTTTGATTCCTGACATGTAAGTCATCAAGTTCATGCTTTTCTTTGTTTTTAAGCTTTTCTGGGTCACAACCGGAGATGTTGAGGGGTTCTCCGGGCTCACACTCAGAAATCTTTCTCGGAGGTACCTCTTTATGTGGATCACGCATCTAGAATGGAGGAGATAACAGCCTTTTTGATTTGTTCCTGAGACTCTCTTCCACTGTACCATAGCTCCAGTCTCCATACCCTTGAATCTACTATCCAATATTTATAAAATGACCCGCAAAGAGATTTACTCTGATAATACAGGGAGGTGCAGAAAATTTCTATCTACTGTAGGCTGGAAGGTTTTTCTGATAAAAGGGCAGGAATCGTTAATTAATTTAAATATAGAGGAAAGTTCTTATTCACACACTCCAAAATATAATCTAGAAATAGTATAGAGAGATATTGTACTTTGGGTAGCATGGCTGTGTTGTTCTTTTTAAATAAGAAACTGGGTCCCCAGGCATGAACCCAGATCCACAGCAGAGCCTGGCAAACTACCCACATGATGGCATTCAATATCCCAAAAACAGTAATAATAATAATGGACCTCATCCCAAAGAGTGGAGTGTACAGGCGCCCGCTTGAGCAAATCAATGAACAACAGGAGACAGAGTGATAGAGTGGCAGAGTGACAAGCGCAAAACAACACAGAGACCCCTGGAACATGGGTAGTCAACAGACTCTAGCTGCCTGAATCTCAGTTTAGTTCTGGAGACTCAGATTTTTTAGAGCTGGTCTTCCACAAAAATGTTTTTGACGGCTCAAGATCACTTGATCATTGACTTCCAAGTAGATCATCGATAACTCAAGCGAGCACCAATGGCACATCTCAATATGTCCTGTCACATTAAAAGCCCTAGGCCATATTACCCCTCAAGGAATATAAAGAGCCTCAGACCATTCCATCAGGTATGGGAATGAGGGTCTCAAAGTATTACTGTATTTGGCGTGTGTTACGACTTAGGTAGCTTACCAAGCTTTGCCGATATAGCTGGGATAATTCTAGTCACCTCAAGACTCGAACATTTATTGATGAACAGCAAAGCCAAGGCGGGCAGCAATCAGCTCTTCTGCTGGGTGGAGTTCTATGTGGAGGAAGAAATCCAGATGTGGAAAATGGCCACCCTCATGGTGTGGGGGGTTCCTCTGGCTAGCCGAGGCTCTGCTGGGGTGGCCGGACTGGGACTAGAACCCGACATCCTCCAAGAATGCCTCGTGATCAGACTGGGCACTGGGAGAGCAAGTAGCAGCTCTGCCCCATGTGGTACGAGTCTCTACATAATTTCTCATTCCCCCATAAACTCTCCAGTTTGATGCAAATATAATGATGAGAAAGATCCTGAAAGGACCTGGTGCTAAAATCCATGGAGTCCAAGATTAAACAGCGGCTGAGCTGCTGCTGGCCTCACATAGCCATGAATCTGGAGCTCTGTGTATTGCTGCGGTTGGCTGTAGTGACTAGAGCTCCCAGGGTCACACCACTGGGCCCAAGGCTGGAGTTGGGTGGGGTTCCCCAATCCTTGCTCAAGTCCAGCAGGTGCAGTCGCCTGCATGGCGACCAGGCCCAAGAGAGCTATGTAAGGACATGACCAGGCCCTGGCAGGGCCTTTTTCTTTTTCCCCAGGAACTCCAGACCCACTTTCACCATGAGGCGGACTCTAAAATACTAATTGTAAAACGTCCTACGCAGTAGAGGAAAATCTGTGTCATCTCTCTTTGCTGCTCATATCTTAATATTTTTCACAGTTTCATAACATTTTGAATGTCATGTTTGATGTTTAAATGTAAATTTTCAGTAAAGACAAATACAGCGACAAGTTTTTGTCTTTATTCTCATAAGACAGAAAAGAACACTCAATGGTCTAGTATGTAGGTTGCACCTGGGGTCTGCGTGCGCATAATCCCAAACACTGAAGCGCTCAATCAAAGTAAATAAGTTTGAAGGTAGATGTATACGAAAGCATGACTGTGCATTGATTGACATTTATGCTATAAGAATACATGAGCCCTACTCTTTGATGTAAAAATCATCTAGATATGAAGGTTTTTAAACAGAAGTGGAAGATAGACTTCGTACACCGCATAACCACAGATTTTTTGTGAATGACTTAGATGATTGAAATCACAGAAGTGAATCTGTTGGTCAATGAACCCAGCAAAAGGTTTGGGATGATCACCCCCATTCCGCATTTAGAGTTCAAAGAGATTGTGGGTAGCAGGCATGGAAGTGGATTGGTTGAGCACATCTGGAAAGGAGGAGAGCGAAGAGGAAAAGAAAGACTTAATAACAAAAATTGGAAAGTAAAAATCAAAGATAATGCACCTTGACTGTGAGCTTCAGAGGAAACGGATACTCAGCAATGATGTTTTTCACTTCATCCATAACACATGCTGTTCTTCTCTGGTTCACAAAGAAATAGCATGTGACCTATGAGGCTATACGATTAGCTGCTTCAGAAAGCACATTTTCTTCGAGAAAGAAATCAGTTTAAGAATCAAAGAAACAAGTACAAACACAAAGCCAAACATACTGGGAGGGTCTACACTGGGCACTCATTCAAAAGTAATAATGTCATTCCAAAATGTACTCAGGTTTTTAATGGTGCTTCACTTGAGAGATCTAACAACATTCAAACTCTGCTGGGTGGCATGCTATTATATGCTTTAAAAATGTACAGTCAAGACACAACTGAAATAAAAAGCTCATCTGCAAGTCAACACCTGAAGTACAGAGGAGGGTCTTACAGGGTTCTATTTTATCTGCTACAACCAAATTGCAGTCATCTTTGACTTGCTGTCCCCCTTGCTGCATCTCTGCCCTTCATTTGTTAAATAGTGATCACCGGAAATGATGATCGATGGCTCAGGTGCCATATTTATGTGCTTTTTTTAAATCAAATTTTTAGACTGTTTTAGGAAATGCTGTGACAAATAGCTTTCCACCACCATCTTTATAACTTCTTTTCCATTGCAACATGAAGGACAACAGAAAAAATCAAACATCTGAACCTATATTTCTACCCGAGCACTTGAGGAGGCCTCTGAAATCTACTTATTTTTTCAGGAATACTGTTCTGAAATGTTTCAAATGATAGAGTGATACAAGCATTTTCTCCCAAATATTTCAAATGTTTAATTTTTTTGTGCTGATGATGAGTCATATTAAATTGCCTGTACATCTAAGCTGAAATAATATGTATATACATATATATATATATTATATAATATATATATGGGCAAGCTATAGGGAATAACAAAAATTGCTTTGATTCTATTGTCCACCACTAATTTTGAATAGTTACTTATGAAACCTTAGCGATATTTTAATTTTACATGGACAGATTGCGTATTCAAGTTGAAACTGAATCAAGATTTTTCTAGAAGAAGTGAAAGAGAAAGAGAGAGGAGAGAAGCAGGAAGAAATAAGGCTAGGAGGAGGGCAGGCGAAAGGCATGGGGAGGTGTCCGACAATTTCTCAGTGTGGTTTTCCCTCCCACTCCTCCCAGCTGTCACAGTGATGCAATCAGAACAAAAATGCACTTCATCGATAAGAAAAGAAGCCGAGAAGTAAGTAGCGAAACAAAAAGCATGCCTATTTACTCTTTTCAGCATTCCTCTTTTGCTTCCTAAAAGGCTTTTATCTTGAAATGCCTACATATTAGCTGGTTCTCTTCTGAGAGGGAGAGAAAACACATGAAACTCCATCAAATTCGGCTTACAAGAGCTGGGGTGACCTCACTATGTTTGATTCTTCTAATCCCAGAATGACTAAACATTAACATGTTTTGCCTGTGTAACCAGATGTGACATATAGAATATGAAAGAACATATTGAGGTGTAGACAGCTCTTCCCAAAATAAAGTAAAATGGCATAGGTTTAAAAAACACTCCTGTAGGAAGCTGTATTTTTCATCTGCAGAACTCAATCTGTGCCACTAACAGGAACAATCAGATGCCAAGAACAGAGCTGCTGACTCGGTGAGGGAGCTGAGGCTGGTGTCAGAGGCATGTGACTGTGAAATGCAGGAAGGTTAATGAGACTCTGTCAATCTACGAAACACCTGATGGGGCAGCAAGGCTTCTGAGCTGCGAAAGAACCACACTGTGGTGACAGATTAGAAGTGAGAATAATATCAAGGTCAGGCAAAACAGGGACCAAAAGGAGGACTTGTCAGTAGTTTTGGAATCTACCACAAGTATCTGGGGAGGCCGAGTTAGGTAAAGAATAGAAGGAACCCAATGGGCCAATAAATGTTTGAAATGGATTAACCCTTGAAGACTATAACTGAGCATTAAACATAGAAAAGAGATATACATGATAACCCCTTTTAAATGTATGTATTGCATAAAGCTACAATGCACAAGAAGGGGGAGAGAGAAAGAGAAAAAGTGCTTTCTCCACAGAGGGTAGGCAGGGTGTAGAGCGAAGGGGAATATCTGGGGATTTGATTTTAGTGTTGGGAAGGGTGCGCTGGTGGAAGGATGGGTGCTAAACACTTTATGACAATTCCAATCATGAACAACAAAACAACAACTTGGCAGCATCCCAACAACAACAAGGAGAAGAGAAGAGAGAGAAACGAGATCTCTCTGGGCCCTGTAGTCCTGGTACAGGATGGGCACTGGAGCCGAGCAAAAACTGGAATCACAACTTAAATGCACATGAAATGGACACTGTACAGGCAGGAGATGGACATTGGTGCAGAATCGCCACAGTAGGTACAAGAATTTTCTCAGTTTCTAATCAGACAGCAACAAACACTCCCTGATCAGAACAATCATCACCAACAATACCATGAAAGCCCGATTTTGAAAATTATAGTGGCGGACCTGATCTGTTTCTAATGAATTCAGAACCTCTAAGTTACTATTCCCAGCTAAATCCATCCTTGCTCTGTACAGGTTCCAAGAGAACTCAAGTAAATGTATCTGTTATTTTATATGTATACAAAATATGCTCTTAGTGTCTAGATACCAGAAGCAAAAGCACAATGGCATCCTGCACAAAGTGCCAAACTAGAGATGACAAGAACATTTAGATTCCCCAGCTTGAAGACAAACCTGGGAATATTCTGAGCCACCAATTTAAGTGTTTTTTTCATTATCAGAATTCTGTAAATT
>JAJIBD010035221.1:0-43574 GCA_021461705.1 Cryptotis parvus
TTATAATTCTCAATTGGAAAAATTTCTTAAACTTCTTTTCCCTGTAAGATCAGGGACAAGAAAAGTTTCCTCACCTCTTTATTAAATATAGTACTGGTAGTACTTGCCATAGCAATCAGAGAAGAAAAGGGACATTATACCTCCAGATAGGCAAGGGAAAGTCGGGTTATCACTATTCGCAGATGACATGATATTATACCTAGAGAACCGTAAATCTACACCAAAACTCCTAGAAGCAATAGATGCTTATAGTAGAGCAAAGCAAGTTGGGAACAAAATCAATACCCAAAAAGTCGGTGGCTCTTCTACTATAAAAAATAACAAAGGAAGAGATATTAAGAAAATGATCCTATTCACAACTGTGCCACAGAAAATTTAAATGTATCCTAAGAATCAGTTTTAAGAATTATGTAAAGACTTCTACAAAGAGAATCACAAAACAATACTTCACAAAAGAAAAAAGACACAAGGAAGTAGAAACACACCCCTCCCCGCTCATGGATCAGAGAATCAATATTTGTTAAAATGGTAATACTCCCCAGAGCTTTATACAGATTCAAAGCCAACCGTATAAGGATACCATGACATTCTTCAAATAAATCTTCTGACTCAATACATCTAAAAATTTGTATGGAATAATAAACCCCACAGATACAAAAGCATTCTTGGGGGAAAGAAGATGGGAGTAAGTAATTTCACCTTCCCAACTTCAAACTCTACCACAAAAAGCAGTGGGTTAATTAAAGCAATGATGGTATTGGAATAAAAACAGCCTTGCAGACCAATGGAATAGAGCTGTGAGTATCCTGACAACCAGCCTCAAGTATGATCAATTAGTCTTCGATAAAGGTCACCACCAAAAGCACGCGAAGTGGAGCAAGGAAAGGGAAAAGTGGTTGGAAAAACTGGGCAGCCACATGTGAAAAAAATGAATTTGGACCCTCTGTTTAACACCATGCACAAAAATTAGATCAAAATTGATTAAAGAACTCATTATTAGACCTGAATTCATAAAGTACATTGAAGAAAATATGAAGCCAAACCCCGCCACTTTACATTGAAGCTAAGGGCATCTTCAAAGAAGAAACACCATTAACAAAACACACAGAAGAAAAGAACAAACATATGGGGACTACATGTAGAGCTAAAAAGCTTTGAATCTCAAAAAGAAAACAATGACTAAGATACAAAGAGAGTCCATTATATGGGAGAAATAATATGTTCATGCAATACCCATCTGATAAGTGGGGTTAATATCCAGAATATATCAGGCACTCGGTAGAATTTTGCATAAGCCAGTTAGGAAACAGCCAACCCCATTAAAAATGGGGGAAAATGAACAGAAATCTTTATGCAAGGGAAGAAATTCAAATGCCTAAAATGCATATGAAAAAATGCTCACCCATCATTATCCATCAGAGAGATACAGATCGAAAACAATAACGATATCATCTCACACCACAGAAACAGGCACATATCCAAAAGAGCAAGAACAACAAGTGCTGGCATGGGTGCCAGGAAAAGGGGACTCTCATCCATTTTTGGTGCAACTGTGGACTGGTAGCCTTTCTGGGAAACTATATGGATATTCCTCCAAAGACTAGAAATTTAACTCCCATTTCACCCAGCCATACCACTCCTGGGAATATACTCTGGGAAGCCAAAAACACAGCGGAAGCACCATCCGTACTTTATGTTCATAGCAGCATTATTCACAATAGCAAGAATCTGTAAAAATCCTGAGTGCCAGAACCGATGACTAGATAAAGAAACTGTAGTATATTTACACAATGGAATACTAAGCAAGCTGTTAGAAAAAATGAAGTTATGAAATTTGCCTATAAATGGATGGACTGGACATGGAGAGAATCATGATGAGTGAAATTAGCCTTGAAGGAGAGACACAGATATATAATGACTGCATTTATTTGCATGATATATATATATACATACACACACACACACACACACACACACACACACACACATATATATATATATATATATATATATAGTTATGATACTGACCCAGGTCAGGCTTAAACGTGGATCAGGAGGTCTTGTCACAAAGTGGAAATTACCACAAACGTGTGGGAGCAGAGGTTAGGTAAGCACCAAGAAGGGAAACAGTGTGCCAATAATTGTCGAAAGTGCTATTACCACATAGAACTTAGCATTAAATACAGACAAAAAAGATACACATGATAACCTCTAGAGTATATATATATATATATATATATATATATATATATATTACAATCACAATATGTAAGAGAATGAAGAGAGAAAGAATAAGAGAGAAAAAAGAGACAAAAGAACCTGCCACAGAGGCAGACTAGGGCGAGGGAGGAATCGAGGATATTGGTGGTGGAATGGCAATGGTTGAGGGATGGGTGCTGGAATACTGTATGGCCAAACCCAAACATGAACATTTTGTAATTGCTATCTCATGGGGGTCAGAAAAATAAACATTTTTGTTACTGGTTTATTTTCCTGACCCTCCATGAGATAAACAATTACAAAAATATGCCAAGGTATTGAAAATCAGATGGGCTGGACATGTAATGCGATTGGTGACAACTCTGGCCTTAGGTTACCGACTGATCCCATGGAATGTCAAAAGATCACGTGGCCGCCCACCGACAAGATGGTCAGACTTCTTTGTCAAGACCCTGAAGGAAGGGTTTGAGGCTCTTCATATTCCTGAATCAACCAGGATGCCATTGGGCTAGACTGGACGTCATAGGGTCCAATGGAAATGTTACTGGCGCCATTTGAGCAAATCGATGAATAATGGAATTCAAGTGATCAGTGATCTCATGGTGTTATAATGAAATATATCTAAAAAAAGAAAGCCCCTTTTTCTTATTTTTATTTTTTTATACCACCATGAGATATACAATTTCAAAGATGTTCATAATTGGTTCTCTGTCAGACAATGTTCCAGCATCCATCCCCTCCACCAGTGCCCCCATTCCCACCAAGAATATCCCCACACTCCCCTCCCCACCCAACTCCAGCCTGCTCCTACAGCAAGCACCTTTTCTTTCTATTTTTCTCACTGTCCCTGTCTCTGTATTTTTCTCTCTCTTCTCTTAGACTTTTTGGCTTGCCCTACTGATATTTACAGTTTAAGATGTAAGGCTCTATGTGTATATTCAATGGTGAGTTCTAGCGTGACATTCTAATTCCCATTCCCCCATCAATCTCCCCCAGTTTGTTGCAACTACAGTGATCATTATAGTGTATAAATGTGAAAGATCCTGGAAAGGACCTGGTCCTAACCTTCATTCTTATCTAAGCCTGTCACACGGTTGCAGAGTGGTCTCGCGCAGCACAGCTGTGGGTCTGCTCTGTCTCTTGTCTGGCTTAGCTGGTTGTGGTGGTTGCTGTCCGTAGCAATGCTCGCCAACATGGAGGTGGAGGGAATGGAGGAGGAGCCCTGATACCTGCTTCAAAAGCTCGGCTGGGCGCCACCCCCACGTTTCTGCTAACTCTAGGAGTTATACTGGACTCGCCAGGGGGCCGAGTTATTTACCACCCTCCCAAACTCCATGGTTTGTTCCACGTGGGATGAGTGGTACAGCTGTGGGTTTGTTCTGTCTCTTGTTCGGTGTACTAGTTGTGGTAGCTGTGGGTTCGCTGCCATGCCCACCAACAAAAAATTGCTTTTCTTTTTTTTTCCAGAATGCAACTTTTTAACTCCAGGTTTAATGATTACTTTCCTTTTAGAGTTTACAAAATGGTTATTACATAAAATTATTGTAATAATTATTAGAGCCATGACTCTGAAGGTTCACATATTTATCATGATGCATTGTTACTTAAATCATAAATATCTGCTAAACAATACATTTATATGAACATGCAGTTCATGTTTAATTATATGTATATAGGCATATGCAATGTATATATATGTTGTATTTACATATAACATATAGCAAAAGTACAGAGATGAAATTAAAGAAAGGGAGAGAGGAAAGAAGCAAATGGAATTCACTTAGTGCAGATCCCTTATTACTGGGTTTGTTTTCTGAGGCATTCTAAGGCAGGAGACAGAGTGCCCTGTCTCTGGTGAAGGTCCATTCCAGGCTGCCTTTGCACAGTTCCTGCTCCTATTTGCCTCTAGTCTGGATATGTGCCCAGGTCACTTTCTCCCTGAATGTTTTCCAGGTACAAAGAAAAGTTCTGAGCCCATAAATTTCTGCCTCCTTTCTTTTTTTTTTTTTTTTTTTTTTTTGCTTTTGGGTCACACCCGGCGATGCTCAGGGGTTACTCTGGCTCTGCACTCAGGAATTACTCCCTGGCGGTGCTCGGGACCATATGGGGTGCCGGGAATCAACCCAGGCCGGCACAGGCCGCGCGTGCAAAGGCAAACGCCCTACCCGCTGGGCTATCCTCCAGCCCCACTACCTCCTTTCTTTCCATAACTGTTTTGTAAACTACATAAGCCAGGTTCTATTGTGTTTTTATTTATAGGAATTGAACTTTGACGACTGAAATTCCATATACTTCAGTAAAAATCGTGAGGGTTGGAGCAGAAAAAAACAATGCAAGTGAGGGCCCTAATTCTGGCACCTCCTTCAGGCCAACCAGGGAAATATCCCTGCAGAGGCAGCTTTTATCCAGGCCCATCGGGACTGCAAGCCCCCACATGGCTTCTTTCAACAAATGCCCTTCTAGACATCCTGACCAGGGACACATGACACTTAACGGATGCAGTGCAGAGCCATCAACTCAAGATTCTAAGAATAAAAATACTCCTTATTTGAGTTCATGGGGTTTCAAGCTCCATAGAACCTTAGACAAATGGTTAGAGCATGATGGAAGTGGCCATCTTCCCCCGCACTTAGGAGAAGTATGAGGTAATGCAGATACTTTCATATAAATATTATGCCCCAAAATCTTGATGCAAAGTAATTTCTGTGCATAGTAAGGAATAAACAAACAAACAAACCACCGAAACTAAAAACAAAAATAACACAGACAGTGTTTCTGCTCCTGCTTGTCCAAAACCTAACAGATTTGGGTGGTCTCCGGGCCGTGGCACTCGGATTCACTTGGGAAAGGATCCCGCTCGCTGGCTTTGATCCCAGCTGGGGGCCTGCTGAGACCCGCAGAATCCGACTCGCATGTCCTTTGCAGGCAAAAAGCCATCTGCCTCTTTCTTCATTTGAGGGTCTCATTTCAGAATTTCAGTAATTTTTTTTTTTTACTGCAATAGCACGTTAGACCCTTTTGCTATTGCTGTTGCCAGCTGTGAAACACCCCACCCCGAGTCGTCCTTCTGGTGTTTTTCAGTTTGGTTGGGTTTGGTTGTGCTGTTAGGCACCGTGATACTGTTAATGATGGGGATTCATGCATACAACTATGTGGTTTTGAATCCCCTCAGTACGTCATCCCACAAGAGTTAACTCCTCCAGTTCAACACATGTGAAACCTTGATAGTGACACCCCACCCCCGGCCCGTGGCCATTAAAGGTGCCAAGGGTGCAGGAACTAGGATGATCATTAATTACTATTTGTAATACTCAGAGTATGAACACCTCCAGTATGTTCACCAGACCATGCTGAACAGTATTGTTCACTGGAATTAGCTACCCTACACTAAGAAAAAGGGTGCTCAAGGACCAACAACCTACAGAACTAAGGCCCTGGAGAAAGCTGGAAGGGCCACCTGTTTTGTGTATGGAAGATCCCAGCAAGTCCCAGGCACTTGCTAAGACTCACACACATGGGGCAGAGCTGCTATTTGCTCTCACTGTGCCCAGTTATTCACAAGGCGCCCAGGAGGGATCAAGTTATAGCCCTGGCCCGCCACCCCAGCAGAGCTCCTCGCAACAAGCCAGACAACACCCCCCACTCCATGAGGGCCGCCATTTTCTACTTCCAGACTTCCTTCTTGTCAGAACTCCACCCAGCAGACGAGCCTTTCACAGCCCTGATCGACACCCACCCTGCAGCAGCTTTATTTCAATCGGCCCAGGTATGCTGATCCAGACACTCATAGACTTGGGTCAGAGCTGCTACTTGCCTCCCCCTGTGCCCAGTCGCTTATGAGGCGCCGGGAGGGACGGTGGGTTATAACCCTGGCCCGCCACCCCAGCAGAGCCCTCTCTCAACAAGCCAGACAACCCCCCCACTCCATAGGGGCCGCCATTTTTCCACATACGGACTTTCTTCTCATCAGAACTCCACTCAGCAAACGAGTTTATCACAGCCCTGCTCTGTGCGGTTCATCAATAAATGCCTCTATTTAGAGGTTACTACAAGAGTATGCTACCCGCACAGCAAGCCTGGCAAGCTGCCCGTGTCGTATTTGCTATGCTAAAAATACCGATAACAATATATATTATGTCATTTGTGGTTTGAGGCTCTTCAGTGTTCCTAGAGCAAGCAGATTCCCCGGGCCTCTACTAGCATGAGACAGGACATATGGAGATATTACCGGTGCCCGCTTGAGCAAATAGATGATGAACAGGAAGATAGTGATAGTGATAGTGAAGGCCAGACTGGAATCTTCACTCTACCTGATTAGGAAAGACAGAGAAAAAAACAGCAGTGGAAGCTGGTGTGAAAAGCAGTTGCTACGCCCAACTTGCTTTGTTGACTACTTATAGTAGGTTAAGACTGAACGTGACTGAATAGTGAATTTGATACTCATGACAGGAGACTGGACTGACTGGTGGTAGCACAGTCCTTCTAGCTGCTGAAGGTGCTGGATGTGACCAAAGTTTTCAGATTAAATGCAGCTTCCTCAGGTTGGCATGGAATAAATGGGGTTTCCCCATTTGGAGGAAAAAGAAAGAAAGCAATGTTCTGATTTTAAAAACTGTGGTAAGAACATCAAGTCAATTTGTACCTGGTTCTCCTGTCATAAAAATTACTCATAGTTTAGACGCTAAAAGAAACTGTCCAAAAGGTTAAGGAGAACTGCTGAGAATTTCCATTCCAGTAACGAGCAACCACTTCTGGGTAATGATCGCTCACCAAATGTCGAATGATCTTGGAATAAAGTATTAAATGTCAGCTTGCTCTATCGAGTGGACACTGCTCTCAGCACGCACAAGGTCTATGCAGAAATGAACATTAGGGGGCCTGAGAAATAGCACCAGGGTGAAGCCATTTGCTTTGCCTGCTCATGACCCTTGTTCTAACCCCAGCATGGTAGATGATAAGAGCGCTTCAAGGAGTGATCCCCAAGTACAGAGCCAGGAATAAGCCCCCCTGAGCAACAGCAAATTTGGCCTCAAAATAGAGACAAACAAAAGGAGCTGTGGATTTAAAAACAAAAATAAGAGTAAAGTCAGTAAAAACAACAGTGAGTTCTCACTAGGAAGCCAAGAATCTCACTAGTACCTTACATATTTCCATCAATCTGTCATACTTAACCTATATTCACGGTACCATAAATTCAGCCTTGAGTCAAACTTGAAATCTTGTTTAGTTGTGCTGAGAATTGCGCTAACACTTCTTAATATATTATTTTCTACTATTATTTGCAAGGTTGAATTTAAATTAATAGTTCTTTGTCACAGAACTCTATATGTAGTTTTCCAGTTTGTTGTACAGATTTTTGTAATCCCTCTAAAGTCTTTGTGGAAAATAATGCAGGTAATCAAATGAAAATGATTCTTAAATTGTAAATTACTCCTAAATTTTATTGTTGGGACTAAGCCTATAGCTGAAAATGCAGCTAAAGAGCTAATTTTCCAAAAAAATATTTTTTGTGTTCATATTAATTTGTGTTTTCATGTGAAAACTTTATTCCTCCAAAAGAAACATCTCCAAAAAAGTCTGTATTCACTTGTTTTGCTAGAAGACATCATGCCTGAAATATTTGCTCTGTAACTTAACCACTGTAAATAATTCCATTTTAACAATGTCTTTCTTTCAAAGACAAATTATTTAAAAGCATAAGATGAAAATGGTATGTTGTTACAAATCAATATTTGGTTGACATAAATAAACTTTTTGATGAATAAACTACTGTGTAATCTGTCAACTTTAAGTCATTTGTTCACAAAGTATATACCATTTTCAGAGAAAATTACATTATTATTGTGTAAGACAACAGTAAGATTGCTAGCATATCTGCAAAAGTCTTCATAGAACCACTCACTAGATGCTATCACATATAAATATTATTATCATATTTTAAAAAAAAATCAGTGCACACGTGTTGCAGGACTCCTTTAAGGGCCGCTGCATTCCCGGCTCAAAACATTAGCACAGTAAAGGCCCTAGGTGAGATGCAGGGAGGGATTACCTAAGGGCATTGGACCCTCCCTGCTTTCCATAACAATGGGAGGAAGGTCTGAGTTGCAGGGGTATAAACTAGCCGGTTTTCACTCTCCGCGCTTCTTTTTGGGGGCTCTTGCTCTCTGTGAGCCGCTTGCCCTGCTTGGAAGCTTTACACGTGGTGGTCGCCATCTTGGCCTACACGTGGCTGGGGTTCTAGCCTGGAATCCTAAGCATCGGGTTTTTCCTTTTGCTGATTTGTATGCCTGAACCTGTGATAAGTAAAGCCTTTTAAAACTGCATCGGATTCCTGAGTGTTCATCCATTCCTCGCCGCCGGAGGTAGAAGGGAACTCGCTTCCCGGCACTGTTGGGGGACCCCGTGGAGCGCCCCGACACACACGTAACATAAACAGAGAATGCTAACATTAACCAGATTAGTAAGGCACATATTCCTGAAGCTTCCTGATTTATTAAAAAACTTAGGATTATTGACAGACTATTATTTGATCTGGAGAGATAGAATAGCTGGTAGGTAGAGCACTTTTCTTTGCCTGTGTCCAACCTGGGTCTCTTCCTGGCATCCCATATGATCTCCCGAACACCATCAGAGAATTCCTTAGTACGAAGCCAAAAGTAACCCCTGAGCATCACTGAGTGTGGTCCAAGAACAAACAAAAACAAAAGATTGCTTGATGTGCATAAAGTTGTTATTTATGGTTGTATTTGAGTTATAGTATCATGAAAAATGTTTTTATATAATCCACTCCATGTTTCAAAGATTAAAGCATTTTTAATTACAGAAAAATAATAAGCAGCAATCTTTTCTTTAAAAGTGAGAAAATCATGGAGCCGGAGGGATAGCCCAGTGGGTAGGGCATTTGCCTTGCTCCAAAGGGACAACAGGTAAGAGAACAGGTAAGAGAACGATTAGAACATCTCGAGAAACAGCATGGTGATAGGAGAGGCAGTGAAGCAGATGTGCGGTGTACTGTATACAGCAGAGAAATACTAAGGTTTTGTGTATTTTTAAAGTGAAGTCACCAGGCACTGAGTTAATGCTACTAACTCATTGATATGCTCACTCCTTTAATTCATCAGAATCCTAAAGCATGTGATCATTTCATTTCCATCATAACATTTCCTATCTTAGTTTCAGATCATCTAAGTAACATAGAATTGACTGCTAAACAACATATCAGTATTCTGAGACAAAAGCACTGTTGGAATAAATATTGTCCCACTCTTAGTTTCAGAAAAATATGAAATCATAAAAATATGAAATACATATTTGTTATAGTTCTATTAGTCAAATTCATTGAGGATACCTCACCCTCATATCTAGTCCCCTGGAAATTAAATTCATGTCATAGTTCTTAGAAGATTACAAATGGCACCTATTGCTCAAATACCCTACACAGAAATGATATAAAGTCAAAGATTTCAGGACAATATCCTTCAAAAATAGACTATGACACCCAAGGATTGAGAATGAGCAGGATTTTATGAGACACGGGTCCATCCAGAGCTCTTGAGCTAAGGGATGAGTTTCAACAACTTGTTGGGCCTTTGCATGGTTAGGGGAGGGAAAACTCATGGCAGCTTTCCTGTAAGGTCACTAAGTAGTCATCATCAATAATAGAGAAAGAGACATTGCTTGAACACTCCTTATGAATACAATCATGAGAAGTGACAAACAGGAACACTTCTCATGCTTACCCTGAGCTATTTCTTAATTATAGGAGTTAAGATCTCTGTGCCCTTGATCCTAAAATTTATAAGCTGTCTAGGGCTGGGGAGGGGGATAACTAAAGATATTTTTAAATAAAGATTTCAAGTGTAGTTTCTTGAGTCTTATCCCTGGATATTTTCACTGAGCAGAAAAGGGAATTCATACTATAGAATTTATTAGGAAGATTCTTAAATCAGATTCAAGAAAATCACTGGCCCATTTTTACAGGTCATTAAAAATTCTGGTTTTGGTTTTTTGGACAAATCCTCTTCAACACATAATGAAAAGTGGCCCAGATGTTTGCAGGAGGTTTGTTATTAATTTGCAAAACTGAGATAAGGGATAAAATTCAGTTCATTCAGATAGTGGAATATTATTCAGAAGTCTCAAAATAAGTGAGCCATGGAGGTATAAAAGACATGGACAAAATCTAATATACATTACTAAGTGAAAGGAGTAAATCTGAAAAAGGTGATATATACAGATCCCATAGACACGTACTGAAGAAGGCAAAAATCTGGAGGAGGTAAGAAGATTTGGTAATTATCAGGGGTTAAGTGTTGGGGGAAACTAGGTTTCCATGGTAGTGAAACCACTGCCTTATGAAAGCAATACGACATAGACAGCATGTCGCATCAGACATGCATGAGATGATACATTTGTCTACATGAAAGTAAAAAGCTTCTGCACCTCAAAAGAAATGGTGACCAAGATACAAAGACAGTCAACAAAGTGGTAAAAAATATTCATCCAATACCGATCTGTAATCCAGGATATATCAGGCACTGGTAGAACTTTACAAAAAGAAAACAGCCAACCACATCAAAAATTGGGGGAGAAGAAATGAACAGAAACTTCCTAAAAGAGGAAATTCAAATGGCTAAAAGGCATATGAAAAAATGCTCATTATCATTAATCCCTCCCTGCTGAGAGAGATGCAAATCAAAACAACAATGAGATATCATCTCACACTACAGAGTCTGGCACATATCCAAAAGAGCAGGAACAAGTGCTGGGGTGGATGCGAGGAGATAGGGACTCTCATCCACTATTGGTGGGAATGTTGACTGGTACAGCCATTTTGGAAGACAATATGAACATTCCTCCCAAACCTAGAAATTGAGCTCCCATTTGATCCAGCCATACTACTTCTGGGAATATACACTGGAGGTCAAAAATATATAGCAGAAATACCATTTACACTTTATTTATAGCAGCACTATTCATAGTAGCCAGAATCTGGAAACAATTAGAGTGCCCAAGAACAGATGACTGGATTAGGAGACTGTGGTACATCTATACAATGGAATACTATGCAGCTGTCAGGAAAAACTAAATTATGAAATTTTCCTATAAATGGATGGACAGGGAGAGGATCATGCTAACTTAAATTAGCCAGAGGGAAAAGGGCAGAGGATCATGCTAACTTAAATTAGCCAGAGGAAAAAGGACAGATATAGAATGACTGCATCTCTTTGCAGGATATAAATATAATAGTATGATACCAATATCCAAGGCCAGGCATAATGTGGACCAGGAGGTATTGTCAGTGGGTAGAATCTACCACAAATGTGTGGGAGTCAGAGTTTAGGTAAGACAGAGAAGGGAATAGTGTGCTAATATCTGTTGGAAATGATAATAGCAGCCTAGATCTGAGCATTGAATGTAGGCAAAGGAATTTACACACAATAACCTCTAAATGTATGTATTGCAAGTCACAATGTGTAAGAGAAGTAAAAGAGAGATAGAGATACAGAGAGTGAGTGAGTGAGTGAGTGAGTGAGTGAGTGAGTGAGTGAGAAAAAGAGACAGAGAGAGAAGAGGGAGTGAGAGAGAGAGAGAGAGAAGAAAGGAGTAAAAGTGTCTGCCATAGAGGCAGCTGGGAAGGGATGAAGAGAATCAGGAGACATTGGTGGTGGGAAATGG
The DNA here is from genome assembly GCA_021461705.1 of Cryptotis parvus. Taxonomy (NCBI): domain Eukaryota; kingdom Metazoa; phylum Chordata; class Mammalia; order Eulipotyphla; family Soricidae; genus Cryptotis; species Cryptotis parvus. The sequence continues at coordinate 11,899 of JAJIBD010035221.1, forward strand.
GCACTGGTGAAGAAATCGGTGCTGGAACACTATAGGACTGAAACCCAAACATAATATTTTTTGTAATTGTATATTTCATGCTGGTATAATAAAAAATCAAAAAATAAAAAATAGTAAAAATAACAAAAAAAGTAAAATAAAATACACAGGATAGTCAATAACAAAAATATTTAAAAATTGACAAAGTCTGGATGACATCAACTAATGTAGGTCCATCAGTTGTAACTTTGATATTCTTTTTTTTTTACTTAACTATTTATTTATTTTTTTAAATTTTTTATTTTTACAATTACAAAGATATACAATTAAAAAGTTCATATTAGATGGGCACTAACTTTGATATTCTTATGGGGTGTTGATAAATGGGGAGGCTCTATCAGGGGCATATATGTAGACAGAATCTCTGCTTTCTGCTTAATTTTGAAATAAACTTTGAAACTGGTCTAAAATAGTCTATTAAAATGCATCATGCCTTCCAACCCCCACACTAGGTTTCTTCCTCCCCAGGTAACCCCCCGGGGGCATGCCTGCCTGGTGGGCATGTGATGAAAGTGGTGGAGCCCCCCAGCCTCTGGCAGAAAGCGAAACTATATGCCCCAGTAGACTGAGCAGAAGAGGGATTAAATGGGACACTTCAACCCCACATCGGGTCACTTGCTCCCCCAGGTACCCTCCCTGGGGTGTAGCTGGCCAGCTGTCAGCTGCTAACATGGCTGGCTGGCTGCATAGTAATACAGAAAGTAGGAAAATCAACACCAAGGGAAGGTAATACCCCTCAAAGAGGGAAGGAGAGAATTTCTTCTGTAGAGCATCTCTGGAGTCCTACCTGATAGTGAGCAAGAAACAGTACCACAGAAGAATCCATCCCAAAACCAGCACAGCACCATGGGAAACAACGCAGATCCCCAGCTCGAAGAGCAGATGAGGAAACCATACCTGAAGACTCGAAAAAGAATACAGACATACATAATCTCTCTGAGAAGGAATTCAGAGAAAATCGTGAGGATGTTTAATGAGCTCAATGACAAAATGGAAACTAAACAGCTCACAGCTGAACAACCAGCAATCATAAAAAGAAAATAAAGAGGAAATCCAAACACTTCCTGGAAACAAATTTGACTGAAGACACGAATTACCAGAACTTATGGAATACAGCAAAAGCTGTGTTAAGAAGCAAGTTCATAGCTCTTTAAGCATTTATCAGAAAAGAAAAAAGGGCCATTATGAAAGTTTGACTTCACAGCCTAAGATCTTAGAAAGTGATCAGCAAAAGCAGCCCAACCCAGGCAGGAAGAAAGAAATAATAAAACTTAGAGTGGAAATCAATTAGATGGAAATTAGTCAGAAGGAAAAGGACAGATATAGAATGACTGCATTCATTAATGGTACATAAATATATACCAATGTTCTACTAATTGTGGGAAATGGTAATGCCAGACTAGATTTCACCATTGAATATACACAAAGAGACTTACAGTATAAATCCTAAATGTCTGTAGGGCAAGTCTCAATATGTAAAGAAGAGAGAGAGGGAGATACAGAGACAGAGACAGAGATAGAGACAAAGAGAGGGAGAAAGAGATGAAAATAAAAGGTGCCTGCTATAGAGTCAGGCTGGGGATGGGTGGGAGGGAATGTGGGGACATTGGTGGTGGGAATGGGGCACTGGTGGAGAGACGGGTGCTGGAACACTGTATGACTCAGATCCAATTATGAACACTTTTATAATTGTATATCTCATGGTGGTATAATAAACATTTTAAAAAATAAAAGGCATCATATGTATCATTGACTAGCTACTGATTGTTTTCCAAGTTTTCTTTAGGAAAACCAAACTGACAATGCAGGAAAAACATTGGGTTCAATTTTCTGCATTATCACTGCCAGTTAGTTACCTTCCTCACATTAGAGATGAAAACAGAGTCAAAGTTGTTAGTCATGGGTATCCTTTTCAATATACAGAAGCTATCCCTGCCATCTCCCCAGCAACTGGCATACGCTTTAAAGAAACCTTTCAGTAGCTTAGGAAATATGAGTGGAAAGGAGAAAGAAAGAGCATTTTCAAAACTTGATTTTTGCCACCTTCAAACTTAGTGGAAGGGTGCTCCTGGAACCTTTGAACACCCAATAAAAAGCACATATATTATTCCTAATCAATATGTGGGGAGAAAACACATCCCAAACTATGTTATTTAAATCATGCTTTTCTTAAAATGGTACTTTTTTTCCAGTCACCTCGCAAATGTGTGCAAATGCAAATTTAAATTTCATATGCAGCAAAGATTTGGTTGAAATAAATACTATCCCCTCAAGCTATGCTGGTACAGGGAATTAATTCTCCCAATGGAAAGATCCCTTCTCTCCCAAGGGAGAAAGAAAAAGCCGTATGGAGAAGATGCTCTTATTTATACCATGTAACAAGATACATTCTTGACACAGGCATCTTTTTGATGACTTGTTCTGCTGATCAGAGTATGAAAGACTTTACTTTCATAATTCCGACAGATGGAAAACAATAAAATTATAGTTTAGGCTAATGTACTTTCACCCTTAGTATTCTTTGTCTGTGTGTCTGTGTGTGTGAGAAAGAAAGAAAGAGAGAGAGAGAGAGAGAGAGAGAGAGAGAGAGGCGTGCACGTGTGTGTCTTCCCGAAGCTATTTTATAACAATATAAAACTTGGAGAAATATGGCACTGCAAAAGCCTGACCAGATTTCCTAATTATCTGTCATGACTCAAGACTGCAGTAAGAAATTAGCTCTCCTGGGAAAGAGAAAAATTGATGGGATTTAAAATAATAGAAAGGATTTTATGATGTCTCTCCTCAATAAGTTGGAAAAAATCTCTCCATTTTTAGTAGGTTGCCCTTACTTTCCTATTTTATTGTATGTATGCATGTTTGCGTGTATACACATGTGTATCTTTGTTATAAAATTGTGTGAATCATATTTTTTAAAATATGCATGGGGAGGTGGGGACTAGAGTGATAGTACAGTGCATAGGGCACTTGCCCCACATGTGGCTGACCTAGGTTTGATTCTCAGCAATCTATGTGGACCCCAGTGCACTGTTAGGAGCAATTCCTGAGTTCAGAGTCTGGAATAACCCTTAAGCATTGCCAGGTGTTTCTAGGTGTGGCCCCAAAATAAAACAAACAAAAACTTGCATGGGGACATCTGTTTTTGCTTCATTACTCAACTTTTATTCAGTCCCCAATTCCATTCTCTTTCATGTTCTTACCATAAGTATTAAAATGGTAATATTATATGTAGGGGCTGGAGTGATGTCCCAGCGGGTAGGGCGTTTGCCTTGCACGCGCTGGCCTGTGCCGGCCTGGGTTCAATCCTCGGCATCCCATATGGTCCCCTGAGCACCGCCAGTAGTGATTCTTGAGTGCGCCAGGAGTAACCCCTGAGTGTCACCGGGTGTGACCCAAAAAGCAATATATATATATATATATATATATATATACATACATACATATATATGTATATATATTATATGTAATGAGTAAGATGCATGCACTTGGGAATTATAACTTTATCTCTATATCCTTTGAACCCCACATCCCTTTACATTAATATTACCCAGTCTTTCTTATACTTACTTAGATGTTTCTTTAAATAAACACGGGGAAATGGAAAATGTCTAATGTCAATATGTGCCTGTCGTCAATACTTCCTATGGGCCAGACATCTCTATTTTCTACTTTGCATGATCAGAAACATACATGGTGGCCGTAGAAGCCATGCATTGATATGACAATCCCTGTAAACTGGATCCTTGAATAATTATGTGGATCCTGGACCACATCTGAAAAAAATAGAGCAATAATTATCCCATTACTCAGGAAACAGACTTCTAGTTGATAAGCAACCGCACCTGAAAGTTTATCTGTACTTCATCATTTCTCTCTGAGGAAGCATCTCTTTTAAATGCATCCCTCATGTTGCCAGATATTTACATCATTATATTTGTCTTTTGTGATTCGGCCTAGAAAGCAATTCTACAGGAGAAACCATTGGCCAACTTGTTCTCCCTCTTCCCGGCACATTGGGGCAGTGCTCTCTGCACACTAGATATCTTGATTAGCTTAAACATTGACCTGGTGATTCAACCATCTTTTCACGTGAAGGTATAAACTCAAGGCCAGAGTGATAGTACAATGGGGAGGACATTTGCTTTCAAGTGGCTGACTCAGATTCCATTCCTGTCATTCCAAATGATCCCCTGAGCACTGCCAGGAGTAACTCCTGAGTGCAGAGCCAAGAGCGACCACTGAGCATAGTCAAGGACAACCCAAAAAGAAAACAAACAAGAAGAGTATAAACCCTAATTTTGTAACTAAGGGAAACTACCGTAACCAAAATATTCTGTAATAATAAGGTATCTACAGTATTTTTAAAAAACAAAACATAAGCATAGAAAATGAACCTTTCCATGTGGAAAAGTGAGTTTCCATGTGGTTGAATTTTACCTTTTGTATCTTCGTGAAGGTGTTTTGGGTATTATATATTAAAACGCCACTGTCAAAATCAGCCTAGATCTTTGCCTGCCATTTTTAGGTTCTATTTCCAGTCTGTCAAAAATCATAGCTTCTTTGCTTATCAGAGGAATGTAGAGCCAAAAATTCATGACTTTGATCATGGATTGTATACAAATTTCCTCTTGCTTATACAATATTCCCTACAATATTCCCCATCTTTTATGGTCCTGATGAGCCTGTGTGCTTCTCTGCTCACTGTCCTTAATTTGCAGGAGAGTCATCTATCCTGGCCATGCTTAATTTTTCCGTTGGTTCTTAGGGAACCACTTAGGAGTGGAGAATTCATAGGCTACAGTGAGGACATCTAGTATGGACCCCTGATACTCCCACTCCCTTCTGCACAGCTGGGCCATGACACATCTGGTTTACTGAAGTCTTGGTTTGGGAAAGAGGAACATAATTCTACCTCACTAGGGCTTACATGAACAGAGATAGTCATCCCCAAGGACTAGCTCCAAAATCATGACCCAAATCTGGAGGAAGTCAAGCTCTCCCTCTTAATAGTAATTTTGGAAGATGGAACTCAAATTAAAGGGAGATCTCAACCCTCAGGGAGAAACTGGACCTTTAGGGACAAAGAGTAAATATTAGCAAGGGGCAAACTGCTGCTCTGGGGAAATTTATCTTCAAAAGTTGTGACTCTATAGTAAGAAACAATGAGCTTATTTTTTTTCAGTGTAGGATTCCAGAAGCTACTTATCTATTTTAAATATACTCCCATTGTCGGGTACACTTAGTACTAGGGAGTCATTCTTTCTAAGACATTAATAAGAACAAAAAGAAAAAAATATTCAATTTGCTTTTTAATCAAGGTTCCAAATGATGAGTATTGGAAAAAGAGAATCAAGCCAGCATTAAAACCAAGATCAATAAACTTGATTTTTCTCAGATTCACAATAGAATAATAAGATCCTAGGAATGTACAATACAGAGAGTGAACCCTTATGTCAATGATGGACTGATTAAGATATGTCAATGCAAATTCATCATCCCTAACAAATGTATACTCTGGAGGGGCTGCTGGTAATGAGGGGGCTGCTTGTATGTGGGGAGGGAGGGAGGGAGGGAGAGAGGCAGAGCGGGTATTCGGAAAATCTCAGCACCTGCTGCGAAAATTCGCTATGAACATTAACAAAATTTGCTCTAAAAACATTAAGTCTTAGTAAAAAAATATGACTCAAGGACTGATGTAAAACTATATGAAAAGATTTTTAGGGAAACCAGTAAGTTATTTTAATGAAGAAAATAGTCTAGCCTTTGTTCCTCAGCAAATGAGATGATATGTTACTTTTGGTTTATCATCGTGAACTATTTTCCTCCTTCTCCACTGATACAGGCAGTTTTTCCTATCACCAGTAACTCTGGTATTGAGCAAAGTTCAGGGGCCTTTTTCCTCACTTATATAATTGCAAAGAGTCCTGCATTCCATGAGGGCCTCTGCTTCCATTTCAATGAGGAATTCTTCCCTGAGGAAAGTCAGGACTATTGGAATTCATTCCAGGGATCTAGCTCTCCCCTTTCCTTTTTCAGCAGACCCTTAGTTCCCCACTCTAAGTTAAGTGATAAACTCAATGTATGGACTGGGTCTTACCCTACACCAATGAGGTGTTCAATAAACATTATTATTATTATTATTATTATTATTATTATTAAAATTCATAATGATGTCAAGTTGTCCAAATCAATTTTAATTCAGCAGAATCTAGTTCAATTAAATTTGATCTCGAAGGTGCTGCCCTGGTATTTTTCTTTTTACCTAGATTCCCAATTTAGTGCTGCTGCAAGTTCTTCAGTGAATTTTATTTTACTTTATCATTTGGCTTCAAAAACTTCTTCTATAGGCAAGAAGTTTCCCTATGTGCAATGTCTCAGGCACCTTTTCTTTTGACAAATGTTTTCACAGTATTCTGACTTACTATTTGGGAATATTACTTCATTTAAAAAAATTAATTTCTATTTTAAAGTGAAAGGAAAATTAACCTAATTTTCTCCTGGTGAACTCAATGAAATGACCCTAAAATCCTACCTCTATGTACTCAGAATGAACGCCAGGAATGAGGGACTTGGTGCATTGGATGACACAGGGGTGGGGTTGCCTAATTGTTTCCCAGCTTTTTGAGAAACAACTCTTGGAGCTGTGTGGAAGATGGGTCTGACAGGAAGCATTAGGAGAGGACAGACATGATAAAAATTCCTGGTGCCAAGGGAACTGCACAAAGCAGAGGTGGGGAGCTGCTGGGAGGGTGGGGCAGAGTCTGAGGGAGAGAGAACAGGGAGTGATGGCTGGTGTAGAAAGTGACTCCCCAGGTGAGCAGTGTAGGGAGGGCCACGTGGCAGGTGAGCACAGTATAGGGAGGGCCACGTGGCATACGATGCAGAAGGGGAGAAGGATGGAAGCAGGCTTGTGAGCCCTACACTAAACGACTACAGAGTGCTGAGGGGGAGCAGGAGTCACTGGCCCTGGGGTGAGGAGGGCAGCCCATGGCCACAAAGACACATTTTCACAATGCTCCCGTGTGCTGACGGTCACATTCACCAAATGCTTGGTTTGCTTTGTACTGCAAAGAGTCACAGCTCACAAAGATGTCTTTTGCACTGCAGAAGTCCTGAAACTATATTGTGCACCTTTTACCATTGTTATTGCTAGAATAATTAAAATCATGGTAACTTAAAAAATGAATTGTAGCATGATTAAAATCAGTGCTATATCCTGCGGTCAGTGCTTCACCCTCCCCCTGGTCTGGCTGTTTAGTTCTGAAAGAAAATTTATTAAACAGGGGTAAGAGAAAGGGCCAGAGAGATAGTACAGCAAGCACAGTTCTTGCCTTGCATGAAGCCAGCGCAGTGTGATTTTTGGCATCACGTGTGGTCCACAGAACCCAGTACTGTGGGAGGAGTCAGCCCTGATTATTGCTGGGTGCAGTCCCCAAGACAAACAAAAAGGCAGGGGAGAAAAAGCAAGCTGTGCAAGAAAGTAAGGCTTCTCTAGGGGAAAAATGGGTCCCATGGAGAATCAGCAGCCAAATTAGTGATTCACACCATCCAAGATGGGTGAGAGTGATTTCAAAGTGCAGTGATGCTACATTCTCTCCTTAAAGACCAGAAAGAAGCAGTTCTTCAGAGAGGAATAGTACAGGAAAAGCAACGCCTATATGAAGAGAAAGAAAATCTGCCTGCTAATCACTCACTTCAGCTTACAGACTTCTCTTGCTTGTATCTTCTTAAGTAATCTGGGTAAGCTGGATCCTTCATTGTTCCATCCTTCCTCCATTACACTAGCTACACTAGCTCCCTCTTTTAGGCAAATGTACAGAGACGGTTCAGCTGAAGAAGTGTTTGAACAAACATCTGCTCACACACATCCTGTTGGAATGCAGAGTAAAGCTGAAGCATGTTTAGCTGACATGTCCCTGCACATATGCAACATTCACACTTGGCAAAGGGAATTCAACACGTTAAAAGCACACACACAAACATGATCTTCGGCACATAATATATGATCATTTTCTTTGGTGCTCTATCATTTAGATGATCTTATGACCATGCATAGCTATGACCTTTCAGTCATTTCAACTGATTTTGAGTCAAACAAACAGTAAAATAAATCTGAGTTTTTAAAGCAACCAAACCTTCAATCAGAGGAAAAGTGGATACGAGGATTCATTAAAGGAAGATTCAAAAAAACTGACTAGGCTGGTCTGACAGAGCTGAAGGGCAGTAACTGGGACACAGTCAAAAGGCGCTTTGATTCCTGACATGTAAGTCATCAAGTTCATGCTTTTCTTTTTTGTTTTAGCTTTTCTGGGTCACAACCGGAGATGTTGAGGGGGTTCTCTGGGCTCACACTCAGAAATCACTCCTGGAAGTGCTGGGGACCATATAGGATGCCGAGGATCAAACCCAGTTCGGCTGCATGCAAGGAAAACGCCCTACCCACTGTACCATAGCTCCAGTCTCCATACCCTTGAATCTACTATCAATATTTCTAAAATATTATAAAGATTTACTCTGATATGCAAGTGCAGAAAATTTCTATCTACTGTGAGCTGGAAGGTTTCTCTGATAAGGGGCAAGGGAATCTCGTTAACATTAATTTAAATGGGGAAAGTTCTTATTCACACACTCCAAAATATAATCTAGAAATATTATAGAGGAATATTGTACTTTGGAATAGCAGGAAAACATGTATTTAATGCTTTTAAATAAGAAACTGGGTCCCCAGGCATGAACCCAGATCCACAGCAGAGCCTGGTAAGCTACCCATGATGTATTCAATATCCCAAAAACAGTAATAATAATAATGGACCTCATCCCAAAGAGTGGAGGCATTACTGGCGCCCGCTTGAGCAAATCAATGAACAACAGGAGACAAGTGATAAGTGGCAAGTGACAAACGAAAAACAACACAGAGACCCCTGGAACATGGGTAGTCAACAGACTCTAGCTGCCTGAATCTCAGTTTAGTTCTGGAACACTCAGATTTTAGAGCTGGTCTTCCACAAAAATGTTTTGGCTGACTCTAAAATCACTTGATCACTTGACTTCCCGTATATCATCGATAACTCGAGCAGGCACCAGTAACATCTCAATATGTCCTGTCACATGTTAGATAGCCCAAGGGCATCTGCCCACTCAAGGAACATAAAGAGCCATAAAACCATTCCATCAGGTCATGGGAATGAGGTCTATAATTTTACTGGTGTTTGGCATGTCAAATACGACATGGGTAGCTTGCCAGGCTTTGCCGTGCGGGTGGGATAATCTTCTAGTCACCTCAAGACTCGAACATTTATTGATGAACTGCAAAGCCGAGCCGGGCAGCAATCAGCTGTTCTGCTGGGTGGAGTTCTGATGAGAGGGGAATCCAGATGTGGAAAATGGCGGCCCTCATGGTGTGGGGGTTCCTCTGGCTTCTTGCGAGGCTCTGCTGGGGTGGCGGGCTAGGACTAGAACCCGCCATCCTTCATGGATGCCTCGTGATCAGCTGGGCACAGGGAGAGCAAGTAGCAGCTCTGCCCCATGTGTGTGAGTCTCTCATAATTCCTCATTCCCCATAAACTCTCCAGTTTGATGCAAATATAATGATGAGAAAGATCCTGAAAGGACCTGGTGCTAAAATACATGGAGTCTAAGATTAAACCGCGGCGGCTGAGCTGCTGCATGCCTACGCAGCCATGAATCTGGAGTCTCTGTCTTGTGCCGGTTGGCTGTAGTGGCTGGAGCTCAGGGTCACACCCAGTGGGCCCAGAGGCTGGGGTCTGGGTGGAGTTCCCCCAATCCTTGCTCCGAGTCTAGCAGGTGCAGTCGCCTGCATGGCGACCAGGCCCAAGGAGCTATGTAGGACATGACCAGGCCCTGGCCGAGCCTTTTGCTTTTCCCCAGGAACTCCATAGGGCCACTCACCATGAGGCCGGACTCTAAAATACTAGTGTAAAAACGTCCTCATGATGAGGAAAATCTGTGGTCATCTCTTTCATACTCATATCTTAATATTTTTCACAGTTTCATAACTATTTTGAATGTCATGTTTGATGTTTAAGTAAATTTTCAGTGAACCAAATACAGGCAAGTTTTTTGTCTTTATTCTCATAAGACAGAAAAGAACACTCAATGGTCTAGTATGTAGGTTCTAGGATAGTGTAATCCCCCAAACACTGAAGCTCAATCAAGTGAATAAGTTTGAAGGTAGATGTATACAAAAGCATGACTGTGCATTGATTGACATTTATGCTATAAGAATACATAAGGCCTACACTTTGATGTAAAAATCATCTAGATATGAGTTTTAAACAGTGGAAGATGGAGCTTCGTACACCGCATAACCACAGATTTTTGTGAATGACTTAGATGATTGAAATCACAGAAGTGAGTCTTAGTCCAATAGACAGCAAAAGGTTTGGGATGATCACCCCATTCCACCTTTAGAGTTCAAAGAGATTGTGGGTAACGGCATGGAAGTGGATTGGTTGAGCACATCTGGAAAGGAGGAAGCTAAGGAAAAGAAAGAAGACTTAATAACAAGTGGAAAGTAAAAATCAAAGATAATGCCTTGACCTGAGCTTCAGAGGCTTGGATACTCAGCAATGATGTTTTTCACTTCATCCATAACACATGCTGTTCTTCTCTGGTTCTGAAAATAGCATGTGACCTATGAGGCATACGATTAGCTGCTTCAGGAAAGCACATTTTCTTCGGAAAAGAAATCAGTTTAAGAATCAAAGAAACAAGTACAAACACAAAGCCAAACATACTGGGGTCTACACTGGGCACTCATTCAAAATGTCATGTCATTCCAAAATGTCTCAGGTTTTTAATGGTGCTTCACTTGAGTCTAATAACATTCAAACTCTGCTGGGTGGCATGCTATTATATGCTTTAAAAAATGTACAGTCAAGACACAACTGAAATAAAAAGCTCATGCAAGTCAACACCTGAAGTACAGAGGAAGGGGTCTTAGGGTTCTATTTTATCTGCTACAACCAAATTGCAGTCATCTTTGACTTGCTGTCCCCTTGCTGCATCTCTGCCCCCTTCATTGTTAAATAAGAGTGATCACGGAAATGATCGATGGCCTCAGGTGCCATATTTATGGTCTTTAAATCAAATTTTAGACTGTTTTAGGAAATGTGACAAATGGCTTTCACCATCTTCTCTTCTTTTCCATTGCAACATGAAGGACAACAGAAAAAATGTCTGAACCTATATTTCTACCGAAACATGAGAGGCCTCGCGAAATCTGTATTTTCCAGGAATGCTGTTCTGAAATGTTTCAAATGATAGAGTGATACAAGCATTTTCTCCCAAATATTTCAAATGTTTAATTTTTTTTGTGCTGATGATGAAGGTCATATTAAATTGCCTGTACACATCAAATGATAATATGTATATACATATATATATATATTATATAATATATATATGGGCAAGCTACATGGGAATAACAAGTGCTTTGATTATTGTCTACTTAATTTTGAATAGTTACTTATGAAACCTTAGCGATATTTTAATTTTCCATGGTTCGTATTCAATTGAAACTGAATCAAGATTTTTCTGGTCAGAAAAAGAAATGAGATAAAACCTAGAGGAGCCAAATGAGCATGTGAGAGTGTCCGACAATTTCTCAGTGTGGTTCCCTCCTCCTCCCAGCTGTCACAGTGATGCAATCAGAACAAAAATGCACTTCATGATAAAAGCCGAGAGGTAAATGTAGCTCAAAAGCATACCTATTTCCTCTTTTCAGCATTCCTCTTTTGCTTCCTAAAAAAAACTTATCTTGAAATGCCTACATATTAGCTGGTTCTCTTCTGAGGAAGAGAAAACACATGCAAACTCCATCAAATTCGGCTTACAGAGCTAAGAGGTGACCTCACTATGTTTGATTCTTCTAATCCCAGAATGACTAAACATTAACATGTTTTGCCCTGTGTAACCAGATGTGACATGAAATATGAAAGAACATATTGAGGTGCAGACAGCTCTTCCCAAAGTAAATTAAAATGGCATAGGTTTAAAAACACTCCTGTAGGAGGCTGTGTTTCATCTGCAGAACTCAATCTGTGCCACTAACAAAACAATCAGATGCCAAGAACAGAGCTGTGACTCAGTGAGGGAGCTGGAGGCTGGTGTCCAGAGGCATGTGACTGAAATGCAGGAAGGCTAATGAGACTCTGTCAATCTGCAAACACCTGATGGGGCAGCAAGAGCTTCTGAGCTGCGAAAGAACCACACTGTGGTGACAGATTAAGTGAGACTAATATCCAAGGTCAGGCAAAACAGGGACCAGGAGGACTTGTCAATGGTTGGAATCTACCACAAGTATCTGGGGGAGCCGAGGTTAGGTAATATAGAGAAGGGACCAATGGGCCAATAAATGTTTGAAATGGTTAACACCACACTATAACTGAGCATTAAACATAGGAAAAGAGATATACATGATAACCCTTAAATGTATGTATTATAAGCCACAATGCACAAAAGAAGGGGGAGAGAGAGAAAGAGAAGAAAAGTGCTTTCCACAGAGGTAGGCAGGGTGTGGAGGCAGGGAATATCTGGGGATTTTAGTGTTGGGAAGGGTGCGCTGGTGGAAGGATGGGTGCTAAACACTTTATGACTGAATTCCAATCATGAACAACTTAAAACAACAACAGCAGCATCATCAACAACAAAGAGATCTCTCTGGGCCCTGTAGTCCTGGTACAGGACTGGGCACTGAGATGAGCAGAGCTGGAATCACAGCAAATGCATGAAATGGACACTGTACAGGAGATGGACATTGAACAGAATCGCCACAGTAGATGCAAATTTTCTGGTTTCTAATCAGACAGCAACAAACACTCCCTGATCAGCACAATCATCACCAACAATACCATAGAAAACCCGATTTTGAAATTATAGTGTGACCTGATCTGTTTCTAATGGTGGGAACCTCTAAGTTACTATTCCCAGCTAAGTCCCTCCATCCTTGCTCTGTCCAGGTTCCAAAGAGAACTCAAGTAAATGTATCTGTTATTTTATATGTATACAAAATATGCTCTTAGTGTCTAGATACAGAAGCAAAAGCACAATGGCATCTGCTGAGTGCCAAACTAAGAGATGACAAGAGACATTTAGATTCTAGCTTGAAGACAAGCTAGAATATTCTAGTACCAATTTTAAGTGTTTTTTTTCATTATCAAGGAATTCTGTAAATTATGTACCAAGTGTGAGGTCTGTTGCTAGCCTTGTTCCATGAAACTAATGAATTTAGTTCCTACCTATCTACCTTACCCTCTCTCATTCTAGAGTGGTTATAAATCTCCTTACTCAACTAATATATCTGTGGCATTATCTCTGTGAGAAGTGAAAGCCAAGTCGCACAACTCTGTTCAAAGTTGGCTCTGTTGAGTCTGCAGGAATAAGGGCTAACATGATTTTGTGGTGATTGATGGCTTAGTTTTTCTATGAAAGGAAGTCAAGGTCTTTCTGAATAAAACATTGGAACACATTCCTTATTGCTACTGTTAACTCAGAAGTATAGTTAGTGATATCTTTCCATCATTCTGCAAAAGGCTGCTCCTATATTTGCATTGGAAATGACTGGAGAAAAAGACTAGGGACAAGTCAGAGGACTGTCACAACACTGTTTCCCTTTCAGCCATTTCTCTGAACTCTTCCTGACAAATTTCACTTCAAAACTAGCTCCAACTTTCCAAGATAAAGACCTGTGTAGTCTGAACAAGATTCATGCAATGGTCCAGAAGGTATCTTATAAAAAACATAATTTGGGAGGACCCTGTCTAAAGACTATCATCTATCAGAAAACCGATTTAAGAACTGCCTATGGCTCCCTTTTCAGGATACTCTGGGATATTTTCAAGTAGTAAAGTTTATGGGTTTTGAAGGAAAAAGTGAATTGAGAATTCTTGTAGTTTTCATTTTTTACTAAACTATCAAAACATGGAACTGTCCCACTTTAACAAGCACACACTGAGTATATACCCATTCATGTACAGAAGAGGTGAGAAAGGTGTGCATCAGGAATTTCTGAGAAAATAAGCTTCTCCTCAAAGAGTATTTTCTCTGAGTACATTAAATACTTCCTCAGTATTGCCAATTAATTTCAGTTCATTGAAATAATTGCATCTGTGGATAATATTTCATTGAGATTAGATGCAGTTGCAGTCACTCAAATGCAAGTGACTGAAGCTAGCAGTCTGATAATAAAATTTACCAAATAAAAGATGTATGAAAGGACTGGAGAAATAGGGAAAATGCACTTGTCTAGCATGTGGTCCAGCCTATCACTACCTATGGTCCCCAGCCTACCACCAGGCATAATCCCAGGCACAGAGTTAAGAGTCAACTCTGAGAACAGCTGAGTGTGGTTCCGACCCCAAACCTTTCCCTAGCAACAGAAAAGATGCATAAGGACTTCAATTGACTACAGGATGGCTATTAGAATTTGAGTTTCTAATATGATGAATGGTAAACAGCTTTCCTACTCCATGTGGGATGCTGGGTTCTTCTAGCATAAATTCAGGTGAGTTACCTTAAGCAGAACCATCCCAAATCTATAGGCATGGAAAGTTGATATGTCTGAGATCATCTATGCTAATGCAACATTTTAATACTCGAAAGTACCTTGAGATACCATCTATTCATAGACACCTTTGCTTCTGAAAACAAATATTTAAATAATCTGGAACAAACATTACCCATTTGTTTGAATTATTACACAAAGAACTGTTTCTGTTTTATTGCACTTCAGCAATAATTCCAGAGTGAACCTTGGCATAAGGACCTTATCATTTTGTAGTAGAAATTGCTCTATAATTATTAAAATGTAAAGTAGATAAATCAATCTTCTAATGAACTATCACTATCTTCCTTTCATCATCAATTTGCTTGAGCGGGCACCAGTAGCATCTCCATATGTCCTGTCTCATGCTAGTAGAGCCCAAGGGCATCTGCTTGCTCCAGGAACATAAAGAGTCTCAAACCATTATAATAGGTCATGGGAATGACCTAATATAATTGTTAATGGCATTTGGCATATCAAGTATGACACGGGTAGCTTGCCAGGATTACCGTGTGGTTGGCATACTCTTGTAGTCACCTCTAAATACAGCATTGATTGATTAAGTGTGCTGGCTGGGCTGTGATAGGCTCATCTGCTGTGTGGAGTTCTGACAAGAAGGAAGTCAAGATGTGGAAAATGGCGACCCTTATGTAGTGGGGTGTCATCTGGCTTGTTGTGAGGCTCTGCTGGGGTGGTGGGCCAGGGCTAGAACCCGCCATCCCTCCCGGGAACCTCGTGAGCGGATGGGCACAGGGAGAGCAAGTAGCAGCTCTGCCCCATGTCTGTGAGTCTCTGGATTTCAAACCTGGGCCGGATTAAAAAAAAAAAAACTGCTGCAGGGTGGGTGTCGATCTGGACTGTGATAGGCTCGTCTGCTGGGTGGAGTTCTGACAAGAGGGAAGTCCAGATGTGTAAAATGGCGGCCCTCATGGAGTGGGGGTCGTCTGGCTTGTTGCGAGGCTCTGTTGGGGTGGCGGGCCAGGGCTAGAACCCGCCATCCCTCCCGGGTGCCTCATGAGTGGCTGGGCACAGGGAGAGCCAGTAGCAGCTCTGCTCTATGTCTGTGATTCTCTGTTCTAATGAACATAAAATCAAAATTCTTTTGACTAACAGATATAGAAGTGAGGAAATTTTCCCAAGGTTACTGAAAGTCGGATTAGTGTATCATTTGAGCTACTCTTAGGGTAAAACCAGGGTAAAAGAGAATTATGAGAAAGTTGACAAAAGTTTGGAATCTACATGGACTTGCTTAAAAATCAGTAAATGCACCTAGAATGGAGAATTATGCAGAGTAAGAAAAGTAAGACTATTCAGCCTTACTTTTCTTACTCTGCATATTGGAAAGTCTAGTACTTACCAAGGTTTTTGATGTCATATTGAAGTATTTGGACACAGATACATGGGGCAGAGTTGCTACTGGCTATCCCTGTTCTCAGCTGACCATGAGGCATCCAGGAAGAAAGGCATGTTCTAGCCCTAGTCTGTCATCCCAATAGAGCTCACAAGAAGCCAGAGGAACCCCTACACCATGAGGGCAGCCATCTTCAACATCTGAACTACACATCTCATCAGAGCTCCACCCAAGATAAACGCCAATCTCTTCCCATAGCGCATGACCACTTTGGCCACACAGTTCACCAGTAAATTGAAAGTATCTCACCCATATGGCAGAGCCTGGCAAGCTACCCATGTCATTCGATATGCCAAAGCAGTACAATTTATACCTCATCCCCATGACCCAAAGGAATGGTTTGAGGCTCTTCGTGTTTTTGGGGTGAGCAGATGTCCTTGGGGCACACTAGCATGAGGCAAGGACATATGGAGATATTACTGGTACCTGCTTGAGCAAATTGATAAACAACAGGAAGACAAGTGATACAAGTGATTGAAGTATTTGAAATGTTTTCTTAAAGCAATTCATTTAAAGTTCTGAGCAAAATACAACTCCATAAATAAGTGTTAGGGAAATCATATTGGTGGAGGGCCCTCAGTTAACTCTTTTCTCCATAGGTCTCCCTGCCATTTCAATAAATCAATAAGTATGTGCCTGCCTCATGGCCATTTTGCTTCCTTATTCCTTCCAGAAAGAAGTATCCTCATAACTTCCTCATCATTCCTTCTCTCTCTGTGCAAATATCTCCCTAGGATAGTCTAAATTTATACCCTTTCCCCCAGGATTCTCATCTCCCTTATTTGCTTTATTTTTCTGTTATTCAGTTCACTATCAAACAAGTCTTATTACCACTCCTTTAAAACTGCTTTCCATGAGGGCAAATAATTTTGTTTTGTGGCCTGCTTATTTTTCTTTTTTCTTTTTCTTCTTTTATCTTCATGCATGCATGCATTCATTCATTCATTCGTTCATTTGTTCATTCGTTCATTCATTTGCTTTTTTGGGTCACACCTGGCTATGCTCAGGGGTTACTCCTGGAGCTGTAGTCAGGAATTACTCCTAGCGGTGCTTGGGGGACCCTATTAGATGACGGGATTGCACCTGAGTTGGCTGTGTGCAAGCAAAGATTCCCTATTGCTCTGATCCCGCCTGCTTTGTTCTTACTTAGAACAGGGCTTGGAGCATACTTGGATTCCACAAATATTTGTCAAATGAATTTAAAAAAAGATACAAACAAGATGCATATCTTAGCTCAGGCTGGAGAGGAGGGGGTAGAGATATAGAGAGAGAATGGAGAAACAGAGAGACAGAGACAGACACAAAGAATATCACATCTCCTTTCACTGATTCCATAATGAGAGATCATTGACTTTTTCTCAGACTGTCATTTTATTTATTTATTTGTTTGTTTGTTTATTCATTTATTCATTTATTTATTTGGGGTTATGGGGGAGGCACACCTTGCTCTGCTCAGGGGTTACTTGTGCTCAGAGATCACTCATGATGGGCTTGGTGGACCATATTGGATTCTGGGGGGTTGAATGAGGGTCAGTCACGTGCAAGGCAGATACCCTACTCTCTGTAGTATTCCTCTGGATCTCAGAATGTTGTTTCCTAAAAGCTCCGCTCCCAGATGCCATTCCATGGGAGTTAGGGCTTCAACATGTACATGTGTCAAGGACACAAGCATTCCTAACATAACACAGGATGAGAAGAGAGACAGCGGGAGAATATGGTGTCTTATTTCAAGGGAAGAAAAAACCCAAATCCTCTGCATAGCAGTTCCCCACATCCCACTCAACTCCCAGTCTCCTGGCAGAGTGAGAGCCCTCCAGGAAAAGTGGGTATTTAGAAGGATGACTACAATGTATAAGAAACCTAAAATTCTTTCTAGATGGGATCAAGACAGGAATGCAACAGAATAGACCTAAAGAGCCAACTGGATACAAAAGAGTGAAAAGCAAAATCTCTCCCTTCTTAGACATTTTGGGAAGGCAATGCAAGAAAGAGTAAAGAATTTCTGCATGAATGAACCACTGGAAAGTGGGACAAATCTCCTAAAAAACTACTCCTGGGAGAAAGCTTAGCCCCTGGCAACTCCCTGTGTGGTGACAACTATATGAAAGTCATTACGAGTAAGCCCAGTAACTGGGAAAACTGTAAAATCATTAACTTATAAAAAGGGAGAGGATCAGAGGGCCCATATTGGAAAGTCTAGTACTTACCAAGGTTTTTGATGTCATATTGAAGTATTTGATGGTGTCTTTATACTGACCAAAAGAATTCAGCTTTCAAAAGAGAAAGTGAATGTCACAAAAAATAGAGCCATTCAGAGATAAGTTCCTAAGGAAACTGAGAAAACACATCTTTGACTATTTTGTCATCTCATGGGAAATAAGAATAAATGAAAGAGATTTGGAAGAGAAGCAATCATGATTCCCAGGTAAAAAAAATTGAAAGTGGAGAAACCTCACTACAGAGAGAGGAGAAGTGCATATAGAAGGCCATGGCAAGGCCTCAGAACACCAGACTGCACAGGAAAATGGTAGAGAATAAGGAGACAGGTGTGAAGTGAAGCCTAGAGTCCCAATCTATGGATAAAAGGATTTTAGAATTGTAAAAGTATCCATTTTTCAAAAGCATAAGCATGTTAGAATAAACGAGGAAATATGCCATTCATAATTAATAGAGATTATATCATTGCACATTCTACCAGACTTCCCTCAACCAGCACCTCAGATGTTGCCTCTTATTAGTTGTTACTCTGTTGTCTCTTGAGGGGAAGAGATTGGGGCCCACACTCTGCAGTGCTCAGGGCCATCTCCAGGCTCTGTGTTCAAGGATCATCCCTGGCAATGCTCACATCACAACAGAAAAAAGAGAAATCCAAAGGATCATCAGAGATTACTTTAAGAACCTGTATGCCACAAAACATGAGAACCTAGAAGAAATGGATAAATCCCTGAAGTCCTATAACCTCCCACGATTGAAACAAGAAGACCTCCAATACCTAAATAAGCCTAACACCATCGAAGAAATTGAAACAGTAATTAAAATTCTGCCCAAACACAAAAGCCCAGGTCCAGATGGGTTCACTAGCAAATTCTACCAAACCTTTAAGGAGGACCTACTGCCTGTCCTGTTCAAGCTTTCCCAGGAAATAGAAGAAACAGAAACACTCCCAAACAGCTTCTATGAGGCACACATCACCCTGATACCCAAAGCAGGGAGAGACAACACAAAGAAGGAAAATTACAGACCAATCTCCTTGATGAACACAGATGCTAAGATCTTCAACAAAATACTAGCAAATATAATCCAAAGACTCATCAAAAAGATCATACATCATGACCAAGTAGGATTCATCCCGGGAATGCAAGGATGGTTCAACATTCGCAAATCAATCAACATATTACATCATATCAATAAGAGAAAAAATAAAAACCATATGATCCTATCAATAGATGCAGAAAAAGCATTTGACAAGATACAGCACCCATTTGTGATTAAAACCCTCCAGAAAATGGGAATTGAAGGAAGCTTCCTCAAGATAGTCAAAGCCATCTACGAAAAGCCCACAGCAAGTATCCTTCTCAATGGGGAAAAATTTAAAGCCTTCCCCTTAAGATCAGGAACACAATAAGGTTGCCTTCTCTCACCCCTTTTATTCAATATAGTACTGGAAGTACTCGCCATAGCAATCAGAGAAGAAAAGGACATTAAGGGCATCCAGATAGGCAAGGAAGAAATCAAGCTATCATTATTTGCAGATGACATGATATTTTACTTAGAGAACCCTAAACTCTCGACCCAAAATCTCTTAGAAACAATAGATATGTATAGTAGAGTGGCAGGGTACAAAACCAATACCCAAAAAGTCGGCGGCTTTCCTATATACACATAACGAAAGAGAAGAAAGGGATATTAAGAAATCGATTCCATCCACAATTGTGCCACAGAAAATCAAATACCTAGGAATCAGCTTAACCAAGTGTGTAAAGGACCTATACAAAGAGAACTACAAGACACTGCTTCAAGAAATAAAAAGAGGACACAAGGAAATGGAAACACATTCCCCGCTCATGGATGGGGAGAATTAACATTGTCAAAATGGTAGTACTCCCTAGAGCTTTGTACAGATTCAATGCGGTTCCTATAAGGATACCCATGACATTCTTTAAAGAAATTGACCAAACTCCTGAAATTCGTATGGAATAACAAACCTCCAAGGATAGCTAAAGCAATTCTTGGGAAGAAGAAGATGGGAGGCATCACCTTTCCCAACCTCAAACTGTACTGCAAAGCAGCAGTAATTAAAACAGCATGGTACTGGAATAAAAACAGACCTGTTGACCTATGGAATAGAGTTGAGTATCCTGACACCACCCTCAAAGACATGACCAGTTAATCTTTGTTTAAGGTGCAAAGAGTCCAAACTAGAGTAAGGAAAGCCTCTTTAACAAGTGGTGCTGGGAAAACTGGACAGCTACATGTAAAAAAATGAATTTGGACCTGTGTCTAACACCTTGCACAAAAATCAGATCAAAATGGATTAAAGATCTCAATATCAGACCTGAATCCATGAAGTAAGTTGAAGAAAATATAGGAAAAACCCTTCACGACACTGAAGCTAAAGACATCTTCAAAGGTGAAACACCATTAACAAAGCAACTAGAAGAAAATATAAACATATGGGACTACATGAAACTAAAGAGCTTCTGCACCTTGAAAGAAACAGTGACCAAGATAGAAAGACAGTCCACAGAATGGGAAAAATATTCAACCAATACCCATCTGATAAGGGGTTAATATCCAGGATATATCAGGCACTGGTACAGCTATATAAGAAGAAAACAGCCAACCCCATTAAAAATGGGGAGAAGTGATGAAAAGAAACTTTGACAAGGAAGAAATTCAAATAGCCAAAAGGCATATTGAAAATTTCTCATCATCACTAATCATCAGAGAGATGCAAAAAAAAAAAACAATGAGATATCACCTCACACCACAGAGACTGGCCCATATCCAAAAGGGTAAAAACAACAAGTGCTGGTGTGGATGCGGGAAAAGGGGACTCTCATACATTGTTGGTGGGAATGTCAACTTGTACAACCTTTCTGGAAAACAATATGGACATTCCTCCAAAGACTAGAAATTGAGCTCCCTTTTGATCCAGCCATACCACTCCTGGGAATATACCCGGGAAGCCAAAAACACACAGGGGAAACACAATCCACACTTTTATTTTCATAGCAGCACTATTCACAATGGCTAGTACCTGGAAACAACCAGTATGCCCAAGAACTGATAACTGGATAAAGAAACTTGTGGTACATCTACACAATGGAATACTATGCAGCTGTTAGGAAAAATGAAGTTATGAAATTTGCCTATAAAAGGATGGACATGGAAAGGATCATGGTGAGTGAAATTAGTCAGAAGGAAAGAGAGAGACATAGAATGACTGCATTTATTTGCATGACATAAATATATCAGGTGATCTTACCTGATATATTTATCTTTTTTTCCTGAAAAATGGCCATTTCCCAAAGCTAAAGGTACCCAGCAGAGTAGCAGTTTTTCGTTTTGCAAATTTCTTACAAGTATGTAGCTTAATAAAGATTCTTCCACTTTCTTTTCTTGCCTATCACCTGTGATGCAGCGTCTAGAATGCTGTTTACACTTGTGAGATACTTTTTTAAAAATTCGAGTCACTCTGAGATAGTCATTTATGAGTGAGTTTCAGAATGATATAATGTTTCAACACCCATCCCTTTACTGGTGCTTATTTCCACCACTAATGCTGTCTTTCATGGGATACGATACAAAGGGGAGGGCGTTTCTCTCTCTCTCTTCCTCCCTCCCTCCCCCTCCTCTCCCTCTTCCTCTCCCTTCGTCCCCCAGACACTTTTGGGGAAAGCTAATTGGGTATTAGTCCCTTCACCTTGGGTGTAAGGTATTTTTTATACCCGCTAGCTCAATATCTGTTCCTCTTCTGACTTGTTTCACTCTGTTCTCCATAACCATCCATTTATAAGCAAATTTCATGACTTCATTTTTCTTAACAGCTGCATAGTATTCCGTTGTGTAGATGTACCATAGTTTCTTTAGCCAGATGTCTGTTCATGAGCACTCTGCACTCTGGTTTCTTCCAGCTTCTGGCTATTGTGAATAGTGCTACAATGAGCATAGCCATGCAGATAATGTCTCTCGTGTGTTTTTGGGCCCCCTGAGTATATTTGCAGAAGTGGTGTGACTGGTCAAATGGGAGCTCAATTTCTAGTTTTTTGAGGAATGTCCATATTGTTTGGCAGAGGCTAGAGCAGTTGGCATTCCCACCGACAATGAAGGAGAGCCCCTTTCTGCTCGTACCCATGCCAGCACTGGTTGTCTTGTTCTTTCAGATGTATGCCAGTCTGTGGTGTGAGATGATACCTCATTGTTTTGATTTGCATCTCCTTGATGATTAGTGATGTAGAGCATTTTTTCATGTGCCTTTTGGCTATTTGGATTTCTTTGAGCAAGTTTCTGTTCATTTTCTCTCCCCATTTTTTGATGGATTGGATTTTTTTTGAGAAGTTGGATGCTTTTTTTCCTAATGCATTTTTACCAGCGCCTGGCTCTGCATGGCCGCTTGCGGCCAGCGGTTCATCGATAAATGCCAGACTTAGAGATGCTTACAAGAGTATGCTACCTGCACGGCAGAGCCTGGCAAGCTACCCGTGTTGTATTTGATATATATGCCAAATACCAGTAACAATTATAGACCTCATTCCCGGAATGGATTGAGGCTCTTTATGTTCCTGGAGCAAGCAGATGCCTTGGGCTCTACTAGCATGAGACAGGACATATGGAGATGTTACTGGGGCCCACTCGAGGAAATCGATGATGAACGGGAAGACAGTGACAGTGACAGTGATCTTACCAAAAGTGGAAATTACCACAAACGTATGGGAGTCAGAGGTTAGGTAAGATAGAGAAGGGAACATGTGTGAATAAATGTCAAAAGGGCTGATACCAACATAGAACTGAGCACTAAATACAGGCAAAAAATGCACATGATGCCTTTTAAGTGTATGTAGTGCAACCCACAATGTGTAAGAGAAGGAAGTGAGAGAGGGAGAGAGAGAAAAGAGATAAATAACCTGCCATTTAGGCAGGCTATGGGAGGCGGGGAAATTGGGGATATTGGTGGTGGGAAATGGACACAGGTGGAGGCGGGATGCTGGAACACTATGTGACCGAAACCTCCAAACGTGAACAACTTTGTAGTTGTATATCTCACGGTGGTATAATAAAATGTTTAATTAAAAAACACGTGATTATTTCATAAGTAGTACCTGAAGTTCCTGGAATAGTCAATGATAAGTGTTTTCCTTAAAGCCTTTCCAATAATGCAAACCTAGAGTGTTTTCTTACACTAATATCATTAACATTATTTAGGCAAAAAACCTACAAATCCTTAAGATTCTATTCTCATCCTTCCAAATAAAAATGATGAAGGATAAACATTAAATAACCAAGGATTAGAAAACAAAAAATAAATGTAATAAAACAACACTTTTTCACTTTTCACCTAGGGGAGGGGTCCTATAATTTTTGATTCTTACTTTTCTGGAAATAGAAGTGAAATCAAATAGCTGGGGTTTTATAAGATTTTTTATTAGTACACTGTAATTTATGAAGCTGTTTATAACAGAATTATTTCAAGCATCCAAAGTTTCAACACCAGTTCTACCACCATTGACCCCAACATCCATGCCATCCTTCAGCCTGCCCCTTGGCAGGTGCATATAACATTTAAAAAATATTCAAACAAAATAGGGTTCGGCAGAGTGATACCATTTCACCAATACTCTTCAGCGCCACCCTCGAGAACATCATGAGACAATTAGAATGGGAAGGAATGGGAGTGAAGATAGATGGTCGGCAACTACACCACCTCCGCTTCACTGATGACATTGTTCTAATAACACCAAACATTAGCCAAGCGGCACAAATGCTGGCTGACATTGACCAAGAATGTGGAAAGATAGGTCTACAGCTTAGATTCAGCAAAACTATGTTCATGAAAAATGAAAGAGTTCCAGAGGCCCCATTCATTCTCAATGGAACAAACATCTCTGAATGGAGCAGTTACGTGTACCTAGGTTGAGAAGTCAACATGATGAACGACCTAAAACCTGAGCTGCGCAGGAGGAAAAGAGTGGCATGGAGTGCCTTCAAAAGCATCGAAGAAATAGCTAAAAGGACAAAGAACCTCCAACTCCTGGCACATCTCTTCAACTCCACCATTCTCCCTGCATTAACATATGCCTCAGAGACCTGGGCTCTATGAAAGCAGGATTAGAATACTATTTGGGTGTCCCAAAGAGGACTCGAAAGAGCTATGCTTGGAATATTACGCCTCACTCAAGTGAAATAAGGAATCTGGAGCTCCAACCTCCATCACTGTTCCAGAGTCAGGGACGCTGTTTCGTTTGCCAAGGCATCGAAAATCAGATGGGCTGGACATGTAATGCAATTTGGAGACAACCGCTGGACTAGAGCTGTTACCGACTGGATCCCACGGGATGTCAAAAGATCACATGGCCGCCCACCTATAAGATGGTCAGACTTATTCATCAAGACCCTGAACGAACAGTTTGAGGCTCTTTGTATTCCTGAAGCAACCAGATACCATTGGGCTACACTGGCACGTGATAGGATCAAATGGAAATGTTACTGGCACTAGCTTGAGCAAATCGATGAATAACGGGATGTCAAGTGATCAACTGATTCAAACAAAAAAAAATTGTTCTAAACCTTGTTCTGTATAACAAATATACACTTTAAAATATTAATAGAGTTTTGTGGGAACACAATGTTCTATGGCTTAATAAATTTGGGACTGTTGCATTGCCTCTCTTAGAGAATCAGCATATTAGAAACTGAAATTTCTATCCCCCAAATGCTTTGATTTGTGTAACATTTATTTGTCTAGGGGAGTGCCCGTGTCTTCTTTTATAAAAGTCTGCCTTTTAATAAAGGCCTAGCTTCCGTTAATAACTACAAAATTCATTAAATGGGGCTATATAATAGACTTCTATAAATAGTTCTTTATTGCTTTAATATGCATTTATGTCTCCACTTGGAAAACAAGCACCCTTCACTAACTGCCTTCCACTAAAGACACCCCTTTCTGCATAGTAATGTCCAAGTTGGTGCTGGAGGGACTCCACCACAGTAAGCTGCCCGTACCGCAGGGATGACCAAGGTTAAAGACAAAGCTTGTTTCCAGAGAGCTTCTCCCATAGAATTTTCATTTTCCCTGGTTTCCATAACATGACCTTTGTCTGTTCTGTCCTTTGATGATCATAGATATGAAAATACTTAGAAATGAACAGAAAGAGAATTTTCTTGAGCTATGGGAATAAGCAGTAACTATATAGAAACTATTCTATCTCTTGAAATCAAATTAACCTGGACCAATCACTGGCTACTGCTGCACTCTGTAAGGTGATGAAGCTCACTTATTTATGAAACTTCAAAGCAGAATTCAAAGGAAAAAATGATGCACAAAACCTTAACTCTTTCATCTTAATCTGTTCCAGACTCAGTACATCTGATTACCCCAATATGCCTTTATCATTTTATATCTTTTTGCCTATGCCTAATCATCCAATTATGGGCAACTTCAAAATTTTACTTACATCAAAATGATGACAATTCATATCAGCAGTATAAACCTGTGACCAGGGGTTAGTTATGTTTCGATAATGTCAAAATTGTTAATGTTAAAATTGATAATGTTAAAATTGCACATACTGTATTAGAAGCAAGTCAAAATATATCATTGGAGAAATACCAAGGAATAACAATGACTTGAGAATGATTAATAGTTTTTACTTATTTTTTTATCCATCTGTGCTAATATTAATGTTTTTTTCTGGTGGAGAAGCTGGTAGCAAGATCATGTTGGTATAAGAAGTGCAACAAAGACTAGGACTTAAAGAGATTTGATGTTAGTGGATACTTTCCATTTCCTGTAAGAAAACAGGAAATGGAAAGTATTGTTGCTTAACCAATGCTTGTCTGAAGCATCCGATTGTCCTTTGTGATAATAAGCTTGAAAACACTCCCATGAAGTGCTGCCGAGGCTGAAGTTGGGCCTTTCCTTGCTGAACATCATGTAGGGAAAGGGACAGGCAAATATACTGAAGAGCACAGTCAGGCAGCAGTGGATCACAGGATTTTCTTCTTGAACAAGAAGCAACGTGCCTGGAAGGATTGGTACCCAATCTCTTCTCCATCTCTACTCTGAGTTAGAAACATGTTTTCTCTCTTCAGGAAACACACATCATGTTTTCTACATTCTTGGCAGGAACTAATGCATAAGTGTAGTAGGTTAGCTCATAATGGTTATTGGAATACATGAACTATTAGACTATTAAGACTTTGTCGCCCCCAATACAAAACACACACACACACACACACACGTATTTTTTGTATTGTGACTGAGAGGACTACATACCTATGTAGAGACACTCTCTGCTGGAATTTTTGAATTTCCTGGATTTCTACTAACTGAACTTCTATATGCAGAGCTAATCTGAGGACTTGCATACCTAATTATTGAAAGCAAAAAATGCCCTCCTAGACCATTTCAATAAAACAAGCCCAATTAATTTTGATAGGTTATGTTTTCCATACCTTTCCCCCTCTTAAATTGCAGTATGCAGTTGCAGCCTCTGTGATATTAACTGCTCCTTATGTTAAAATTCTGCTTGCATATTTATAGGTATCTCAAAAAATGATTCATATCTTTAAATATCATATCTAAAGATTCATATCTTTAAATAGTTTATTCTTTTCATGTATGCTGGGGTTTCTACCATGACTACACATTTAATTATTGCATATTTGTGATTATTTTTATCACTTAGAAAAATAAAAATAAGAAAAGGTACAAATTACAAATGACACTATTTCTTGAAAACAAAGAAATCAAGTGGTAATTTCCAAATCAGTGAAATAAGCGGGATCTTAGGAACATCAAAATAAATTCTTGGTTCAGTTTTTTTTAGTTGGAATCTTTAAGAGTCCAGGGAGAATCAGCGCTCTGTCCCCCCACATGTCTGTATCAGTATGTAGGGAGGGTCAACAAACGGAAGCCAGTGACCATGACTTCTGTACTTAGTTGACTGTGAATCCCCAGCACTGGAAACTTGGAAATGAGGAAGAAAACAAACAGGAGTGAAATGCCACAGCCAGGGGCAGGTGAGGCCTCCTGTGGACTTGCCCAAGCACCTCCCAGTCAGATAGAGCCTCCCTCTCCAATGAGCATTGCTACATAATGGAGTTTGTTCAATTCCCCACAGCAGGGCAAAGAACACACTATTCATGCCCTATCATTTCCCCCATTGTCTATGAAATATTTGAAGTGGAAATGGTTTCTTTCAACAGGAGGACCAGGAGGGAAATGGCCTATGCTGCAGTAAGTTGACAGGCACGGTGGGGAATTTCATTACACCTTAGAATTTGACTGGCAAGAATGGCTGGCTCTGGGCTGTCTCTAACCTCTGGCAAGTGCTCTCGATGGAATCTGTAAATGTTAATCAATATTTCAGGCCTAAGAATAAAGAAAAATATTGTAAAAACCAATGTACTAATGGCCAGTCTATATCTGTGAAGATCTTTACAGTTACAAAAAGCATGAGATCTAGTATGGGAAAATATATTTTATTTTTAAAGAGAATATTTTAATAAAATTCTTTCAAATTTATATAAAGTTGAATTCTCTGCCATAGTATATATATATATACATATATATATTTATATATTTACATATACATATGTGTGTGCCTTAGAATATTAAAACATGATCCACAGAAATATAATTTCTGGAAACAATGATAAATAAAATCCTTTATTTATACTTAAAAGACCACTAAGATTATTTTTTATCATTTAAATTGTAGCAAGGACTGAGTGACAGTACAACTAATAGGGTGTTTGCCTTGCAAGCAGCTGACCCATGTTCAGCCCTCAGCATGCCAAATGGTCCCCTGAGCACTGCCAGGAGTAATTCCTGTGTGCAGGCCAGGACTAAACCTTGAGCACCGCTAGGTGTGACCCAAAACAAAAACTGTAGCAAAGAGGTCATATCATACTATTCATATACCCATTAACCCAACCTGAGACAACAAAAAAGTACAACTCTTGCAAAATAGGAGTTAAGAATTAATTTAAAAAAGTAACAAATCATATATATGGATAATACAAAATGAAGCCTTGAGGAAAAAATACTTAAATAATAATTATCAGAAATTTATTTTTTCTGAAACCCGATCATGAACATTTTTGTAATTGTATATTGCACAGTGGTATAATAAATTTTTTAAAAAAAGAAATTGATTTACCAAGACACTTTAATAAAATAA
The DNA here is from genome assembly GCA_021461705.1 of Cryptotis parvus. Lineage (NCBI taxonomy): Eukaryota > Metazoa > Chordata > Mammalia > Eulipotyphla > Soricidae > Cryptotis > Cryptotis parvus. Next base: position 40,316 of record JAJIBD010035221.1, read on the forward strand.
AAAGATAATTGTGAGAGAGAATATTTTAAAACTGCATATCAATAAAGGAACCATACCAAAAATACATGTACTGTTCTAATAAGATGAAATAATGATCACTGAAGCATTATTTCAGTAAAAATAACAAAAAATTAGTAATAGAACAATGAACTAAATATGCATAATAAACTTTTTCTCATAAATAATGACATATTTATCTAAACAATTATTATAATTTGCTATTAAATAGAGAAACATTAAAATTAATGATGATATCCATTATTGCCAATAGTATGAATACATGAATAGTTTTATAACTACTGGTGTAAATATAATGAATATTTATTGGAAGGGCATCAGAACTGAAAATGTCCATACATTTTGTGTTAATGATTAAACTCCTAATAATCTACTCTATAAACAAATACACAGATATGAAAAAATCCATACATTAAATGACAACTGTGGAGTGACAACTGTGCTAGGTATATAGAGCCGAGAGCTCATTAAACCATGGATTGTTACCCCATATGTGGTTATGGGGGTAAGCCCGGTAGGGATGGAGGGTTCTAGCCCTGGCCCGCCACCCCAGCAGAGCCTCGCAACAAGCCAAATGACCTCCCCATCCATGAGGGCCACTGTTTTCCACATCCGGACCTCCCTCTCATCAGAATTCCATCCAGCAGATGAGCCTATCACAGCCCGGCTCGCGAGATCTTTAGAGGTGACTACAAGAGTGTGCCACCCGCACTGCAAGCCTAGCAAGATGCACGTGTCGTATTTGATATGCCAAATACCAGTAACAATTATGTTAGGTCATATCCATGACATAATATAATGGTTTGAGGCTCTTTATGTTCCTAGAGCAAGCAGATGCCCTTGGGCTCTACTAGCATGAGACAGGACATATGGAGATGTTACTGGAGCCAGCTCAAGCAAATAGACGATGAATGGGAAGATAGTGATAGTGATGGGGTTATGGATGATATATTATCATTAATGCTTGACTTGTATACCTATAGTCATGTAAAAATTTCTCAGGGAAAAAGGGGCCTGAAGCTAGGAAAAGTACATGAAGAAAATCTAGAGGATAATGGTACAGAAGATACAACTGAAGTAAAAGACTCTGACTTGTATCTTTGGAAACTAGAAAATTCATACATGTGGCCAACCACATATATTGTAGTCAGTGTCAGGGAGAAAAATCATAGTGCAAGGCAGGTTAGAGATGGCTGGGACTGCCGTTTGGAGATAAAATGATCAAACAAGCTCTCACTGTGATAGCAGTTGAGAAATCTTGTGAAGGAACAGGAAGTCAGTTTACTATCAGATGACTGAGGCATCTGAGCAGAATGCACTTGGTAAGGTTGCGAAGGATGGATGGAATATGCCTTCAGTGTTCAATGTGTGTAACAACTACACAGAAGTCAGGTTGCTATCAGATGACTGAGGCTTCTGAACAGAACACACTTGGTAAGGATGCAAAGGATGAATGGAGCGTGCCTAGCATGTTCTGTGTGTATAACAACTACACACCTGGAAAGAGGAGATAAAGGAGAAGAGGATATAAGAGGGGGAAGGAGCTGTTGACCTTGGAGAGATTTGGGTTAGCCCTGAATGGCATAGGAAGTCCTATGCCGATTAGGTTTCTATAGGACAACCTCACTCCTGTGTTACGGAAGCCCAAGTGAGAAGAGCAGACTTGGGATGATGGAATGAATGAGAGGACAGCATGTCTGCAGGTCTGCTGCAACACAGCAAGAAAGAAAGGAACTAGCCAACACAATGACCTAAATTCTTGTACTATAGATAATAGAACCATGAAAGAGGTGAGTTAGGATTGAATCTAATTCACACACATACTAAATCCACAGGACATACTATTGGGTAAACAGCAGTCACACTGATCACATTCATAAAATAATAAACAGAAACACCAAAAGTAAATTGTTTATTATGCTATTTAAAATGGAGTTGCCCAGGTACATATATAACAGGGGCAGGGGTCAGCAGGAGTCACCCTTTAGATTCTATTCTATATTCAATACACATTCTAAATTATTTTATCTTACAAGAATCTATTTACTATTATTGTATAATTTCTAGATCATGCTTTTATTTTATCTTTTTTTTTTTTGCTTTTTTGGGTCACACCTGGCAATACTCAAGGATTATTATTCTGGGCTCTGTACTAAGGAATTACTCCTGGCGGTACTCAGGGAACCATATGGGATGCCGGGAATCGAACCCCAGTGGCCTGAGTGCAAGGCAAACACCCTCCCTGCTGTGCTGTTGCTCTGGACCCTAGATCATGCTTTTAAACGCAGGGACTGGAAAGAATGATGAATGCAACATCTTCCAAGTAGCACTGTTAAAAATGTGTCATTTGCAGTGATTTCTGTAATGAAAATACCTTTATTTATTCCATCATAGAGGAATCATGCTTTTAAAATGTATTTTTTTGGCAATTAATTAGTTTTCATAACAGAGCCTTAAAGAAAGAAGTAATCTCAAGAAGCACAAAATTCTTTATTTCTCCTGGAGCAGGGCTGGGGAAGGGGGGGGGAACCGGGATGTTGGTGGTGGGAGATGGGCACTGGTGGAGGGACGGGTGCTGAAACACTGTATAACCAAAACCCAAACATGACCTTTTAATTGTATATCTTTTTATTTGTATATCTCACGGTGGTATAATAAAATACTTAAAAAAAAAAAAAGAAGCACAAAATTCACTTTGGACAGATAATGGACAAGCAGAACAGAAAAACACATGTAGCATGTTTCTTGGTCCAGGTGGATAACTACAATCTAGGAGGTGCGTTATTTATTTATTTTATTTAATTAATTTATTTATTTATTTTTTGGTTTTTTGGACACACTCAGCAATACTCAGGAATTACTCTGCACTCAGGAATTACTCCTTGAGGAACTTGAGGGACCATATGGGATGCCAGGATGGAACACAGGTCAGCAGCATGCAAGGCAAACACCCTCCCTGCTGTGCTATCACTCTGGCCCCAGATGCAATTTTTAAAGTGAAGCAATTTTAGTGCTTGAATCGGACTTTGAGAGGAAAGACAAAGTGGAAGGATATGCAGACTGTGAATTAAGTCATTTTAGTAGAATTATATTTAGAAGATTTTCTTTAAATCTCTTCATGCTTTGGAAAGATAAATATGGCTGAATTAAAAGTTCAAAATAAAATAATGTCCTGAAATTATTAGTTATGTATATAAATATATATTTTATTATGTTATGGTAATTTTATTGTTATTATTAT